>CAUYLG010022981.1:0-61656 GCA_963573385.1 Cacajao melanocephalus
TTCATCACACTCACTCTCCATCAGGCCTTGTTCTCTTGCTGATGAGGAGCTGCGATCCCCTGTAGGAGGAGAAGCATTCTGATTTCGGGTGTTCTCAGCCTTTTTGCACTGGTTTCTTCCCATTTTTGTGGATTTATCCACCTGTCGTCTTTGTAATTGCCGCCTTTCAGATTGGGTCTGAGTGGATGTCCGGCTTGTTGGTGATGAAGTTTTATCTGTTTCTTAGTTTTCCTTTGGTGGATGCCCCTTCCCCACAGAGCTAGGCCTTCTCAGGTTCAGCTGTGCTTACTGTGAAACTCTCAGTCCTCAGCGCTTCCAATTGCTGTTCTCCTTGTGGGGATGGGACCAGCTGAGCCTGACTCAAAGGGCACCCAGTCCCATATACTCTGCACTGAGAAGTGCCGTGCTGGGGCGCCAGCAAAACAGCCACGCCGGCCAAAAGAGTCGTGCTGGCGACCCGTGTGGCTCCTCCGCTGGGTATCTCCCAGTTTGTGGGCAACAGAAATTTGTCTGAAATTATGGCGTCCACTTGCTCTCTGCGCTTTCACTGGGAGCTACAATCCTGAGCTGCTACTAATCGGCCATCTTGGATCTCTCCCCCTTTTTTTTTTTGAGATGGAGTCTCACTCTGTCACCCAGGCTGAAGTGCAGTGGCATGATCTCGACTCACTGCCACCTCCGCCTCCCTGGTTCAAGCAATTCTCTGCCTCAGCCTCCTGAGTAGCTGGGATTACAGGTGTCTGCCATGATGCCCAGCTAATTTTTTGTATTTTAAGTTGAGATGGGGTTTCATCATCTTGGCCAGGCTGTTCCTGAACTCCTGACCTCATGATCCACCTGCCTGGGTCTCCCAAAGTGCTGGGGTTACAGGCATGAGCCACTGTGCCCAGCCAAGGAGGTGGGACCTTTGAGAGGTAATTAAGTCATGAGCATAGAGCCTTCATGAATGGGACCAGTGCTCTTAAAAAGGGACCCCAGAGAGCTCTTTCACCCTCTCCCCACATGTGAAGATTCAACAAGAAGTCAGCAGCCTGCAACCCAAGAGAGCCCTCATCAGAATCTGATCATGCTGGCTCCCTGATCTCAGACCTCGAGATCTAGAACTGCGTGAAAGACATTTCTGTTGTTTATAAGCCACCCAGTCTGTGTTACTTGTTACAGCAGCTCGAACTGAGACAGTAGCCTAGATGTCAAAGCAGAATCTGATAATTATATAAGGGAGCATTGTTCAAAGATGTGTTACTTTCTTCCTTTGGCATTTATCAAGTAACTATTAAGTAGGAAGCATAGTTAGATGCCACAAAGATGAGTAAGACATGCAAACCCTTTCTTTACACTGCTTGTAGGTGCTGAGGGCTAACAAGTTACACATACAAGAAGCTGGAATGGAAGTCAGATCAACATGAGAAGTACAGACGGCTGTAAGAAGGGTGTTTTAAACTGTTTGGATCCAATGTTGGCAAAATCTCCTAGAAACTGCTGCTTTCACTCACTGTGGAGGGAGTGTAAACTGGCACAGCCTTTCTAGAAGGCAGTTTGGCAATACATATCAAAAATCATAAAAACACACCTAGCCCTTACTCATAGCAGTTCCACTTCTAGAAAAACACCCTGAAGAAATAGATAAGAATGTGTGCAAAGATTTGGCTACAAGGATGTATAAAGATTACATTGTTGATTATAACATGAGGAAAAAGTTGAAACTACACAAATTTCCAAGAGTAACAGATTGGTTAGGTAAACTATGAAACAACACTTCAGTGGTATTCCTGCCAAAAATGTTTAACCTGGACCTAATCAGGAGGAAATATCAGACAAACCAAGTGGGAGATGTTCCACAAAAGAGCCAGACTGTGTTCCCTAAAAATGTCAAGGTCAAGAAAGATAAAGAATGACTGAGGAACTATTCCAGATTAAAAGAAACTAAACAGGCCAGACCTGGTGGCTCATACCTGTAGTCTCAGCACTTTGGGAGGCCAAGGCAGGCAGATCACTTGAGCCCAGGAGTTAGATTGAGACCAGCTGGGCAACATGGCAAACAAAATCCCATCTCTACAAAAAATACAAAAATTAGCTAAGCATGGTGGTGCGCACCTGTAGTCCCAGCTACTCAGGAGCTGAGGTAGGAGGATTACTTGAGCCCTAGAAGTCAAGGCTGCAGTGAGCTGTGATTGCACCACTGCACACCAGCCTGGGCAAGAGAGCAGGACTTTGTCTCAAAAAAAGACACCAGAGGCCAGGAGAGGTGGGTCACACCAGTAATACCAGCACTTTGGGAGGCCAAGGTGGGTGGATCACCAGATCAAGAGATCGAGACTATCCTGGCCAACATGGCAAAACCCTGTCTCTATTTTTATACAAAAATTAGCTGGGCATGGTGGCAGGTACCTGTAATCCTAGCTACTCAGGAGGCTGAGGCAGGAGAATGGCTTGAACCTGGGAGGTGGAGGTTGCAGTGAGCTGAGATCACGCCACTGCACTCCAGCGTGGTGATAGAACAAGACGAACGAAAGAGAGCAAGAGAGAGAAAGAGGGAGAGAGGGAGGGAAGGGAGGGAGAAAGGGAGAGAGGGAAACTAGAGAAGAGACCACTAAGTGTGCCATGTGTGATTTTGCATTGAATCATGGTAGAGAAGTGAGTGGCTACTATGAAGGACATTGTTGGGCCATTTGATTAAATTTGTATATGGACTGTGCATTAGATAATAGTGTATCGATGTTAAAATTCCTGGTTTTGAGCATTGTAATGTTGTTATTATATAAGAGAATATCCTTGTCCTTAAAAAATACAGTGTCAAATACTGTGGAGCTTTAAAAAGTGAATTAACACCGGGCATGGTGGCTCACACCTATAATCCTAGCACTTTGAGAGGCCGAGATGGCAGATCACCTGAGGTCAGGATTTCATGACCAGCCTGGCCAACATGGCGAAACTCCATCTCTACTAAAAATTAGCCAGGCATGAGCTACTTGGGAGGCTGAGGCAGGAGAATTGCTTGAACCCAGGAGGCAGAGGTTGCAGTGAGCTGAGATTTCACCACTGCATTCCAGCCTGGGTGATAAGAAACTACGTTTCAGAAACAAAACAAAAGTTAGTTATTTAATCTGCAAACTAGGATAGACGTCAGAGATTATTAAGAAACAAACCATGATTAAAAAATAGTTCAAGGCAACAGTGGCTTTGTGATAAAACACAGAGGATTAACCTTCTAAAGAATGATGTTGATGATAATTGCCACAGGCATTGAGGGAAAGGATGTGTCAGCTGGGGGTGTCAGAAGTGGCTGCACAGTGAGATTTTAGCTGGGCCTTCCACCAGATTCATCTGAATTTTCTAGGAGTCTGCCATGTACCAAGCACTGTGCTAAGTCCTGGGGATAGATATAACAGTGAGCAAGATGGGCATGATCCTTGCCCTGTAGGGCTTCTGTTCTAGGGAAGAACCCAACCAATGTCCAGTAAATAGATAAAGTAATTGCGATTGTAAGTTTCCAATAAGTAAAAGGAAACAAGCAAGGGCCAAGTCAGAGACTAATATTCACCGTCATTGAGGAAGTCCTCTTGGGGAAGATGCCGTCAAAGCCAGGAATGAAATAATCAAGAAGAGCTAGCCAGTTATGAGTGGAGGGCACGAGCATGTCAATCAAGAGGACAGCATGTGCCCAGGTGAGGGGTAGCTGTTGGGGAAGTGGAAGTAGGCCAGTCTGGCTAACGTGGGGATGGAGTCGGGAGGAGCCCAAAAGATGCCTGAAAGGAGGCAGGCGTGCAGACCTGCAGGGGCACAGTCACGTAGGGCCTTGTACAAATTTCTGTTTCTTATAATGAGATAGAAAGCCATGGAAGAGTTTTAAGTAGGAGATGAAACAATGTGTGGTGTTTTAAGAAGCATCACTGGCTGGGCATGGTGGCTCACGCTTGTAATCCTAGCACTTTGGGAGGCCAAGGCAAGTGGATCATGAGATCAGGAGGTTGAGACCAGCCTGTCCAATATGGTGAAACCCTGCTTCTACTAAAAAATACAAAAATTAGCTGGGCGTGGTGGTGCATGCCTGTAGTCCCAGCTACTCAGGAGGCTGAGGCAGGAGAATCGCTTGAACCCAGGAGGTGGAGGTTGCAGTGAGCCAAGATCGTGCCACTGCAATCCAGCCAGGACAACAGAGAGACTCTGTCTCAAAAAAAAAAAAAAAAAAGAAGAAGAAGAAGCATCGTTGTTGATGCTGGGCAGAGAATGGATTGGAAGGAGGCAAGAGCGAAAGCAGGAAGCCAGTTAAAAGCGGGAGGGGGACAGGGACGCTCAGACAGGGCCGGTGCTCAGGCTTGGACTCTTGCAATGTCCCCAGATAAAGTTCCACATACCGTTACAGAGAGAGGCTGACGGGACTGAAAAAGAGGGCACCATCCCACACCTGTTAGTCTGGTTCTCATGAGCAGTGCTCCTGGCCTGGATAAACATTTCTACCTAAGTCCTATAATCAGCCTGTGGGGAGCATTTCGTATTATAATTTTTGTTGTGCTGTATCTCAGTGTGAGTGCCCCTAGACCTGGAGACAAGGATTCAAATGCAAGTAGCTTATTTGGGAAGGTAAGTAAGGGAGAAGAACTAACACAGGGAAGGCAGCCAGTAATGGGCATGTTAAGTTACCTCCATGGTGACCAGGACTAGATCTATGGGAAGACCCTGGGAGGCATGTGCCCCAGATTGTCCACTCCAGAGGCGAGGGAGCTGGGGTATTTCTACACAAATTCCCTCCACCCAGCCGTTGCTGAGGGCTGCAGACAGCGGTGTAAATTCCTGAGCATTTCTGCCTTTCCACCGGGCAGACCAGGTTTCTGCAGTTATGCAGAAAGACCTCCAAGCAGAGATGCAGATCCTGGCGGCTGGAAATCTCTGGAGCCCAAAGAAGTGGCAGGGTCCGAGGATACCAGAGAGATGTGAAAGCCATACTCTGTGTCATTGTTGTTTCACTTTTAAAATAGACCTCTATCAGGCTGGGCGTGGTGGCTCACGCCTGTAATCTCAGCACTTTAGGAGGCCAAGGTGGGTGGATCACGAGGTCAGGAGTTCGAGACCAGCCTGGCCAAGATGGTGAAACCCCATCTCTACTAAAAATAAAGAAATTAGCTGGGTGTGGTGGCACGTGCCTGTAATCCCAGCTACTTGGGAGGCTGAGGCAGGAGAATCACTTGAACCCGGGAGGCGGTGGTTGCAGTGAGCTGAGATCACACCACTGCACTCCAGCCTGGGCGACAGAGTGAGACTGTCTCAAAACAAAAAATAAAAATAAATAAATAAATAAAATAGACCTCTACCATATTGTGGCTCACACCTGTAATCCCAGAACTATGGGAAGCCAAGGCTGGAGGATTGTTTGAGGTTAGGAGTTCGAGACCAGCCTAGGCAACATAGTGAAACCTCTGTCTCTACAAAAAAAAAATATTTTTTTTAATTAGCTGGGTATGGTGGTAGACACCTGTAGTCCTAGCTACTTGAGAGGCTGAGGTGGGAGGATCCCTTAAGCCCAGGAATTTGAGGCTGCAGTGAGCCATGATTGTGCCATTGCACTCCAGCCTGGGTGACAGTGAGGACCTGTCTCAACAAATAATAATAATATAATAAAATAGACCTCACATGATGGAAGTAACTTTGCCTCCTGACAGCCAGGAGACCCTCAGAAGCTGTGAACGAGTTGCATGAGAGAAACGATGGTGGCCTGGACTGAGGTGGAGGCAGATGCAGGTGGAGAGAAGACAGCATCTCCTTGGGTGCTGCTGGCCAGCAGTGGGGTAGGGGGAAGGGTGGGAACTGTAGGGAGAAAAGACATTTTTTTCTCATCCATCTCTAGATTCATATCTGAGACTCTCTATAACCAAAGGTGGATTACCAAGAGAAAAACATACACATCTATTGAATATAAGTTTTCGTTGTTGTTGTTCTTTGTTTTTTATTTTTGAGATGGAGTTTCGCTCTTGATGCCCAGGCTGGAGCGCAATGGTGCCATCTTGGCTCACCACAACCTCCACCTCCTCGGTTCAAGTGATTCTCCTGCCTCAACCTCCCAAGAAGCTGGGATTACAGGCATGCACCACCACACCTGGCTAGTTTTGTATTTTTAGTAGAGATGGGGTTTCTCCATGTTGGTCAGGCTGGTCTTGAACTCCTGATCTCAGGTGATCTGCCCACCTCGACCTCCCAAAGTGCTAGGATTACAGGCGTGAGCCACCGCACCCGGCCATATTGAATATAAGTTTTACATGACATGGAAGCATCCACAAATGAAGACCCAAAGAAACAGGGAACCCTGTGTCTTCATGCTTAGTTTTGATAGAGTGGACAGTCCCGCAGCAGTGTGACTGGACAAAGGGATGTGATCTAATGGTAATAAACTGAGGGAACTTAGCAAGGCCTGTCGGTTCATATTCCTCTCTGTATCCCTGTGTCTCCAGAGATAAGGATACTCCTGTCCTCTGCGCACAGGCTGGGCACCCCTTGAATGAGGAGATGCACTCCAGCTTGGGCAAAAGAGGGAAACTCCATCTAAGAAAAAAAGTGGAGGGAACAGGCTGCAAGGAGATGAATGGCTCAGAAGTAGGCAAGTCCAGGTGTGCCTGGGAGTGGGCAGAGAGGGGAATCCCTTAGCCTAAGGAATTCAACCGAGGCCTAGTGGGTGGCACACGCTTCCTAGTCAGCCTGTGTGTGAAGCTGCAGTGAGCCATGATTGTGCCATTGCACTCCAGCCTGGGTTCTGCCTTTCAGACAGACTCTGAAAGGTGAACTAATCCATGGAGCTTAGAATCAAGGACAACTCAGCTCCTTTCAATCCTGGGCTGCCTGCCTTTGACATTAACTTGAAGCAGCACAAAACCATGCTGCAGAATGCCGGGGGTAAGATTAGAAGGGAGGCCTTGGGCTGGGTGTGGTGGCTCACACCTGTAATTCCAGCACTTTGGGAGGCTGAAGCAGGAGGATTGCTTGAGCCTATGAGTTTGAGACCAGCATGGGCAATATGGAGAGACCTTATCTCTACAAAAAATGTTAAGGCCAGGCACGGTGGCTCATGCCTGTAATCCCAGCACTTTGGGGGGCCGAGGTGGGCAGATCATGAGGTAAGGAGTTGGAGACCAGTCTGGCCAACATAGTGAAACCCTGTCTCTACTAAAAATACAAAATATTAGACAGGTGTAGTGGTGGGTGCCTGTAATCCCAGCTACTCAGGAGGCTGAGCTGGAGAATCGCATGAAAACCTGGGAGCTGGAGATTACAGGGAGCCAAGATCATGCCATTGCACTCCAGCCCAGGCAACAATGCGAGATTCCATCTCAAAAAAAGAAAAAAAAATTAAATTAGCCAAGCATGGTGGTGTGTACGTGTAGTCTCAGCTACTCAGGAGTTTGAGGCAGGAGGATCACTTGAGCCTGGGAGGTTGAGGCTACAGTGAGCTATGATTGCACCACTGCACTCCAGCCTGGGTGACAGAATAAGACTGTCTCAAAAAAAGAAAGAAAAAAAGAGGCCTTGGCTGGGAGACAGGGCTTGGTTCTGAGACTTCATCTTCCCTGAACCCAGGAGAGAGCTGAAGCTGGGGCTCCTCTTCAATGAGAGGAAAAAAAAAATGAATGTTTTTGCCATCGAAAGAGGAAGAATCAGCAAAACCCAGAGTCCTGCTTGCCATCTCTAATTGCAGCCCTAGCTACCAGAAAGTTAACTTGTGGTTCCAGAGGGGTATTTTCCTAATCATCATAAAAATGAGCATATATCTTTTCATTTGCCTCCCCCTCAGCTAGGTCCAACTTTTTTTTCCTCCCAAACTGAAAAGGGAGAATTTCAGTCATTTTCTACTCTTTTAGTCATGAGAACAAAGCCAATTCATCTTTCCTTCTTTCCTTCCTTCCTTCCTTTTTCTTTCTTTCTTTCGTCTTCGTTTCTTCCTTTTTCTTTTTTCTATTTCTTCCTTTCTTTCTTTTTTTCTTCCTTTCTTTGTTTCTCTTTCTTCTTTCTTTTTCTTTCTTTTTTTGTTAGCTTTTCTGGGTATTTGTTCTTGTTGTCTTTTTCAGGGGAAAAATGTGTGTCCTTGTTGTGATAGCTGGACAAAGCTAAATAGCAGAATAAAATTTCTTTTCTTTTTTTTTTTTTTTTTTTGAGATGGGGTCTCTCTCTGTAGCCCAGGCTAGAGTGCAGTGACACAATCTTGGCACACTGCAACCTCCGCCTCCTGGATTGAATCAATTCTTCTGCCTCAGCCTCTCCAGTAGCTAGGATTACAAATCTGCACCACCACACTCCACTAATTTTTGTATTTTTTGTGGAGACAATTTCACCATGTTGGCCAGGCTGGTCTCAAACTCCTGACCTCAAGTAATGCACCTGCCTTGACCTCCCAAAGTGCTAGGATTACAGGCATGAGCCATCATGCCTGGCCAAAAGATTTTTTTTTTTTTTTTTTTTTTGGCAGAATGTGTGTAGAAAGCACATTTTTCGGCCACCCTGCCAGCACTGTTTATTGATTCACTTAACAAACTTGCTCTGGGCAGTTACTGCAAGCCAGGGGCTAGCTAAGCCTTGAGACCACAGGAATCAGTAAGATGCGAGCTCTACCCTCAAGAAGTTCACAATATGGTTAAGAGCCAAACAAGGCTTGACATATGACAATGCCATATGACGGGAGCTGGGAGTGGTGCAAATGAGAAGGGCACGGTGTTTTCTAGGCACCTGGTCGAGCTGGGAAAGTGGTCAGGGAACACTTGGCCAAACAGCTGCTCCTTCCTTCTAAGGCTCATATTGGTGATCAAAAATTAACTGTGGTTATCTTTTGTTGGAATGAGCAAAAGGGAGACTCTACCAGGGGAACTCATTTGCCACAGCCCGAGACTAGCTGGACACTTTGCATATCTTAACAGGTCATTGGGAGGCTCTTGCATGAAATTCCTTCTGGGCCTCTGGGTCAGAGATTCTAGAGTATTTCATTTCTTTTACAGAGATCAGCAGACCAGAAGGCCTCCATATACACTGGAAAGCCCCGAACCAAAGAATCCCTGTGCGACTTGAGGTAAGCTATTTAACCGCAGGCAACTGCCTCAGCTTCCTGTTTGGTCAAGAAGTGATAAGCAGTGAAACTCCATCTCCAATGGCCAAAAGCCCTGGGAATCGTGGTACTGTGCTGGGCCTCTCTGCCTGGTGTGAAGCAAACAGTAACACTTTGTTGAGCCTGCCTGAAATGCCCATGTGAAGAATGACTGTTGAATGCTTGAGATTTATGGAGATAAAAATTACAAAATGTCCTAGCTTGATTTACATTGACAGAAAAAGCAAAAAATATACCTATAAGGGAGTGCATTCTTAAGATGAAAATTGAACCATACATTAAAAAGAAAATATTTAAAATGTCAGGCACAAGTTAATACAGTGGAAATTAACTCTCTATCTGACAAAGAGAACTTTTTTCAAAATCAGACCAAGCTTTTGGACACCCAACGAGTAGAAAACTGAAATCTGCTTCAAGTTTAGAAACAGTCGAGATGTCTTTCTTTTGGTGGTTTTTGTTTTTGTTTTTGAGACAGAGTTTCACTCTTGTCGCCCAGGCTGAAGTGCAATGGTACGATCTCGGCTCACTACAACCTCCGCCTCCCAGGTTCAAGTGATTCTCCTGTTTCAGCCTCCTGAGTAGCTGGGATTACAGATGACTGGCACCACACCTGGCTAATTTTTTGTATTTTTAGCAGAGACAGGGTTTCACTATGTTGGCCAGGCTGGTCTCGAACTCCTGACCTCAGGTAATCTGCCTGCCTCAGCCTCCCAAATTGCTGGAATTACGGGTGTGAGCCCCCATGCCTGGCTAAGATGTCTTTCTAATCATAGCTAAAGTCCATTTCAGGTAGATAGGGGTTTAATAGGTGTCTGACCCTTGTGGTCACCCTTATTCCTCATAGTTAGTTGCTTTATTTATTTATCCAGACAGCGTGTCACTCTGTCACCCAGGCCCTTATTCCTCAGTAAGCTTTATTCATTTATTTATTTTTGAGACAGGATGTCACTCTGTCACCCAGGCTGAAGTGCAATGGTGCAATAGCTCACTGCAATCTTGACCTCCTGGGCTCAAGGAATCCTCCCACCTCACCTCCCCGAGTAGCTGGAACTACAGGCATGCACCACCATACCCAGCTAATTTTTCTATTTTTTTGTAGAGACAGGGTCTTACCATGTTGTATAGGCTGGTGTTGAACTCCTGATCTCAAGTGATCCACCTGCCTTGACCTCCCAAAATGCTGGGATTACAGGTGTGAGCCACTGAGCCTGGCCCATAGTTAGCTTTAAAAGAAAAACCTGGCAAGGTTTCCTGAGTCAGAGCACAGCCCAGACACAGCGGGCACCTCGAGGCAGAAGAGGTTAGCTGCCCTGAACAGGTAGATTCCCAGTATCTTTCTTTCCTTGCCTGCATGTCCCTCTGGCTTCCAGAAGAGCCTAATTTGAGCCTGTGTGGGGATCAGTGTTTGCACAGGTTCCTCACTCCTCACTCCTGAATGAAAGGAGGAAAGGGGCTGGGCGTGGTGGCTCACACCTATAATTCCAGCACTTTGGGAGGCTGAGATCGACAGATCACTTGAGGTCAGGAGTTTGAGACCAGCCTGGCCAACATGGTAAAACCCCGTCTCTACTAAAAATTAAATAAAAAATTAGCCAGGCATGGTGACACATGCTTGTAATCCCAGCTACTCGAGAGGCTGAGGCACGAGAATTGCTTGAACCCAAGAGGCAGAGGTTGCAGTGAGCCGAGATCATGCCACTGCACTCCAGCCTGGGCGACAGAGCGAGACTCTGTTTCAAAAAAAAAAAGAAAGAAAGGAAAAGGAACTTTATTACTTTGAGAAAAATAAAATGTCTTCAGAGCCTGAGCCAGTTGTTTGAAAATGTAGTATGTTTGCTTGCGGGGAAAATAATTACTTATTTACCACTTTCTCTGTATCTAGCACCCCATTACATCTTTTGCAGGTATTATCTCACTGCACATGGCTGAAGCAGTAGATGCCATCATTAGCCTCATTTCACACCTACAGAAACTGAGGTATAGAAAAGTTAACTTGTCTAGGCATGAGGGATTCTGTGATGCCTAAGACATGTGATCTGCCCTCCAAGACCATAAGTAACAGACCAAGAATTTGACCCTGTGTCCTGGTGGCTCCAGAACCTGTGCTATTACCATTAGAGCAGTGGTTTCCGCTGGGGATTCTCTTGTCCCCAGGGGACATTTGGCAATGTCTGGAACATTTTTGGTTGTCACAACTAAGTGAGTGCCTTCCTTTCACAAGCTCGGCAGAAAGGCAGGCACAGACAGACCCTAGAAAAGGGGAAAGAAGGCTGAGAGCAAGCCGGGTGTGGTGGCTCTTACCCGTAATCCTAGCACTGTAATCTGCTGAGGCGGGTGGATCATTTGAGGTCAGAAGTTCGATACCAGCCTGGCCAATGTGGTGAAACCCTGTCTACTAAAAATACAAAAAACTTTTCTGGGCATTGTGGTGGGCACTATAATCCCAGCTACTCGGGAGGCTGAGGCAGGAGAATCGCTTGAACTTGGAGGCAGAGGTTGGAGTGAGATGGTGCCACTGTACTACCACCTGGGTGACAGAGTGAGACTCCATCTGAAAAAAAAAAAGGGAGGCTGAGAATAGAGTGGGCCCCAAGATGGTGAACATCAATTGCAGGGAAATAACCTACTAGAAATGCTCAGGCAAAAGAGCAGAGCCTACTGCATTAAAAGGACAGCATCTACTGTCCTTTGCCTGCGAGTGGAGTACTTGCAGACCTTTCACTAAAGGACAGATGGTCAGTGCTCCTCATGTCCTGACATAGCCCCCCTTTTTCGTACCATGTCCTATTAAGTCCCATCCAGCACATTATGCTCCGACAAATACTGCAGGACGTCAAACAACATTGCTTTAAGAGTTGGGGCTCTTGGCCGGACACGGTGGCTCACGCCTGTAATCCCAGCACTTTGGGAGGCCGAGGCAGGTAGACCACGAGGTCAGGAGTTCAAGACCAGCCTGGCCAATATGGTGTAAACCTCGTCTCTACTAAAAATACAAAACCTACCTGGGTGTGGTGGTGGGCACCTGTAATCCCAGCTACTCGGGAGGCTGAGGCAGGAGAATCATTTGAGCCCAGGAGGTGGAGGTTGCAGTGAGCCAAGATTGGGCCATTGCACTCCAACCTGGGTGATGGGGCGAGATTCCATCTCAAAAAAAAAAAAAAAAAAAAGACTTGAGGCTCTGGCCTCATACCTATAATCCCATTTTGGGAGGCCAAGGATTGCTTGAGCCCAGGAGTTTGAGACCAACCTAGGCAACATAGGAAGACCCTCCTCTACAAAAAAGAACAAAACTAGCTGGGCTTGGTGGCACACATATGTGGTCCTAGCTACTTGGGAGGCCGAGGTGGGAGGATTGTTTGAGCCTAGGAGGTTGAGACTACAGTGAGCCATGATTGCGCCGTTACACTCCAGCCTGGATGACAGAGCAACACCCTGTTTTAAAAACAAACAAACAAAAAACCAACAAAAACAAAATGGAATGGGGGCTCTGCAGACTGCTTTCAAGGTTTAAATCCTGGCTCCTTTCCTTTTCACCTGTGGGACTTTGGGCAAATTACTAAACCTCCCCAAGCATCAGGTTCCTCACCTTGGAAGCAGCGGTGATGAATTAAAAACAGTACCTGTGACCGGCAGTGATGGCTCACACCTATAATCCCTACACTTGGGGAGGCTGAGGCAGGCGGATCACTTGATGTCAGGAGTTCGAGACCAACCTGGCCAACATGATGAAACCCCATCTCTACTAAAAATACAAAAATTAGCCGGATGTGGTGGCGGGCACCTGTAATCCCAGCTATTCAGGAGACTGAGGCAGGAGAATTGCTTGAACCTGGGAGGCAGAGGTTGCAGTGAGCTGAGATCATGCCATTGCACTTCAGCCTGGGAGACAGAGCAAGACTCTGTCTCAAACAAAACAAAACAAAAAACATACCTGTGTCGCAGGGTTTGTGCAGATGGAATAGATACTGCATTCAACCCAGAGCTTGGCCCCATAGTATGGACACTGAAGATAACAGTAAACCAAAGGGGCAAAGGTCACTAGTCACTTCCACCTGCCATCTTCCCCTTCACCTTCCCAAGGTACCAGGATAGATGATTTCTCTATGAAGCCCTTCTTGGCCCCCTTCTCTAAACTCTGATAGCACTTCACTTGCTCTCCTCTTTTATTTAATATAACAAACACTGTGTGCCTGCTGACTGTGCTAATGCCTTTAAATTATCAACTCATTTATTCCTCACAAAAACCCTTGGGGGAAGCACTAATATCATTTCCATTTTACAGCAGAGAAAATGTGCAAAGTAAGTTGCCCAAGGCCATGTGCCTGCAGCTGGCAGAGCTGGTGTGTGAACCTCAGCTGTCCACCCTCAACCATTATGCCTCTTTCATGCCTCTTAAAATGCTGGATCTTGGATTCGGTTTTTTAAATTGTCCTATCAATATTCCCTGGATACACAGACAGTTCCTCAGCAGCAGGGCCTGAGTGATCCTCTTCAGTACATGTTTATTAATGATTTGGTGGCCAGGCACAGTGGCTTACGCCTTTAATCCCAGAACTTTGGGAGGCCAAGGTGGGCAGATCACTTGAGGTCAGGAGTTCAAGACCAGACTGTCCAACATGGCAAAACTCAGTCTCTACTAAAAATTCAAAAATTAGCTGGGGGGTGGTGGCGGGCACCTATAGTCCTAGCTACTCGGGAGGCTGAGGCAGGAGAATTGCTTGAACTTGGGAGGCAGAGGTTGCAGTGAGGTGGGATGGCGCCATTGCACTCCAGCCTGGGCAGCAAGAGGGAAACTCTATCTCAAAAAAAACAAAACAAACAAACAAACTGCAGGCTCGTGTAATGGTACCTCATGCCTGTAATCGTAATCCCAGCACTTTGGGAGCCAGACGATCACTTGAGCCCAGGAGTTCAAGGCCAGCCTGGGCAAGATAGCGAGACCTTGTCTCTACAAAGAAAACAACCCTGCAGTATGAGGGAGAAGAGGAGATATGAGAGTGTGGGTGACGTCATCTCATGAGTCAGCTGGGGAAAAAGGTGCTGAGGCCGAACATCAAATACACTCGCTGGGTGGTCAGAGGTACGGAAGTTCTGGGTTCTTGCCTACCTCTCTACTTCTAGAAAGTGGTGTGACTTCAGGAAGGTCTCTTCATCTCCAAAAGGCTCAGTTTTCTGAGCCTTTTAGATCTATTAAATCACTGGAATAGGCTACAGTATATAATGTTTTTAGTCCCTATTTCTTCTAAATTTTGGTCCCTATTTCTTCTAACTTTTTCTCTTTTTATTTTCTGTCCTTTTTTGAGACAGCGTCTTGCTATATTGCCTAGGCTGGTCTCGAATCCCTGGGCACAAAGTGATCCTCCTACCTTGGTCTCCCAAAGTGCTGAGATTACAGGCATAAGCTACCATGCCTAGCCTTTTTCTAATTTTTATAAAAATTGAAATGAGTCTCTCTCCTCCTGCCGCCCAAGATGCCGAAAGGAAAGAAGGCCAAGGGGAAGAAGGTGGCTCCTGCCCCTGCTGTCGTGAAGAAGCAGGAGGCCAAGAAAGTGGTGAATCCCCTGTTTCAGAAAAGGCCTAAGAATTTTGGCATTGGACAGGACATCCAGCCCAAAGAGACCTCACCTGCTTTGTGAAATGGCCCCGCTATATCAGGTTGCAGCGGTGGAGAGCCATCCTCTATAAGCAGCTGAAAGTGCCTCCTGCAATTAACCAGTTCACCCAGGCCCTTGACCACCAAACAGCTACTCAGCTACTTAAGCTGGCCCACAAGTACAGACCAGAGACACAGCAAGAGAAGAAGCAGAGGCTGTTGGCCCAGGCAGAGAAGAAAGCTGCTGGCAAAGGGGACATCCCCACTAAGAGACCACCTGTCCTTCGAGCAGGCGTTAACATCGTTACCACCTTGGTGGAGAACAAGAAAGCTCAGCTGGTGGTGATTGCACACGACAGGGATTCCATCGAGCTGGTTTTCTTTTTGCCTGCCCTGTGTCGTAAAATGGGAGTCCCTTACTGCATTATCAAGGGGAAGGCAAGACTGGGCCGTCCAGTCCACAGGAAGACCTGTACCACTGTCGCCTTCACACAGTTAACTTGGAAGACAAAGGCATTTTGGCTAAGCTGATGGAAACTACCAGGACCAATTACAATGACAGATACGATGAGATCCGCTGTCACTGAGGAGGCAATGTCCTGGGTCCCAAGTCTGTGGCTTGCATTGCCAAGCTCAAAAAGGCAAAGGCTAAAGAACTTGCCACTAACCTGGCTTAAATGTGCGCTGTTGAGTTTTCTGCACATAAAAATAATTAAAATAATACAAATTTTCCTTCAAAAATTTGAGATGAAGTTCACCTAATATAAAATTATTTTAAAGTTTACAATTCAGTGACATTTAGCTAATTCATAATGTTATACCCACCTCTATCTAGTTCCAAAATATTTTCATCACCACATAAGAAAATCCTGTACCTATTAAATAGTCCCGGCTGGGCGCATTGGCTCACGCCTGTAATCCCAACACTGTGGGAGGCCAAGGCAGGCAGATCACTTGAGGTCAGGAGTTCAAGACCAGCCTGGCCAACATGGCGAAACCCTGTCTCTACTAAAAAATACAAAAAAAATTCGTTGGGTGTGGTGGTCACACCTGTAGCCCCAACTACTCAGGAGGCTGAGGCAGGAGAATTGCTTGAATCGGGGAGGCAGAGGCTTCAGTGAGCTGAGATCCCACCACTGCACTTCATCCTAGGCAATAGGGGGAGACCCTGTCTCAAAAATAAATAAAATAAAAAATAAACAGTCCCCATTTCAGCTCCTACCAGTCCCTAACAATTGCTGATTTACTTTCTGTCCCTTTGGAATTAAGTATTTTAGATGTCTCATATAAAAGGAAATACACTATTTGTTCTTTTCTGTCTGGCTTCCTTCACTTAGCTAATGTTTTCAAAGTTCATTTGTGTTGTAGCAGGTATCAGTACTTCATTCCTTTTATGGCTGAATAATAAATATTCCATTGTGAACTACAGTACAGTTTTTTTTTAAGACAGAGTTTTACTCTTGTTGCTCAGGCTGGAGTGCAGTGGTTCGATCTAGGCTCACTGCAACCTTTGCCTCCCAGGTTCAAGCAATTCTTCCACCTCAGCCTCCCAAGTAGCTGGGACTACAGGCATGCGCAACCATGCCTGGCTAATTTTGTATTTTTTTTGATACAGACAGGGTTTCGCCATGTTCCTACCTTGGCTTCCCAAAGTGCTGGGATTACAGGTGTGAGCCACTGTGCCTGGCCTACAGTACAATTTTGAGCTCCAAAATTATAATCTCCTTTTTTTTCAATCATCTGCTAAATACTGACATAATTAAACAAACACAAAGAAAGAGTGAAGTGAAATCGTCGAAACACCTGTGACTCTGCACATCCAAGGCAGTCCTTTCCATAGCTGGGAACTAGTACCCAGGGCGGCGCCTAGTAGTACCTGAGATGGTTTTAGAAAATATACTGGGCCAGGTGCGGTGGCTCATGCCTGTAATCCCAGCACTTTGGGAGGCCAAGGTGGGTGGATCACTTGAGGTCAGGAGTTTGAGACCAGCCTGGCCAACATGGTAAAACCCCATCCCTACTGAAAATACAAAAACTTAACTGAGCGTGATGGCAGGCACCTGTAATCCCAGCTACTCAGGAAGCTGAGGCAGGAAAATCGCTTGAACCCGAGAGGCAGAGGCTGCAGCGAGCCGAGATCACGCCACTGCACTCTAGCCTGGGTGACAGAGTGAGACCCTGTCTCAAAGAAAAGAAAAGAAAAAAGAGAAGAGAAGAGAAGAGAAGAGAAGAGAAGAGAAGAGAAGAGAAGAGAAGAGAGAAAAGAAAAGAAAGAGAAGAGAAGAGAAAGAAAAGAAAAGACCAATTCCAAAATAGCAATTTTTCACACTTACTGTAAGACCACTGTGTGATTTTTATCTATGTTTGATGTACTTGCTTCAAAGTACTATGGTCACCACTGAACACTTGGCTTTACTAATTGACAAAAAACAAATTTTAAATTTGTCCCAATTTGGGGAAGAGAGGCCAAAATGGAAGACCACATACAATTCCAGTGGTTTTCAGGCCAACGAAGCCTTGATGTGTCTAGCCCATTTACCTTATTAACGGACTAAAACTGCATTAGTAATTAATTCCATTTCATACGGAAGCCAGAAGTCTCTACCTGAGGCTGAAATAAGAAAGGGATCCTTTCACAGAAACAGTAGAAACAGTAATCCACACAAGGTTAACAAAACAGTGGGAAATATGGAAATAAATACCTAATTCCCCGCCTGGATTCGTTCTTTTTTAGGTTGGGGCGACAGTAGGAAAACTACGTGTCAACTGCACAAACTTTCAGCGTAAAGGGAATTTCTCCCTCAGGGTCCCCAAGAAGCAGAGGGGGCGGCTCATCCCGCCCCGCCCCCGCCCACGGATGCCCCACCCACCACCCCGTAGGCACCGCCCCTACGTCTCTGCCCGCCCCGCGGCGCCCGCGTGCACTGAAGATGGCGGCTGCTGTGGGAAGGTTGCTCCGAGCGTCGGTGAGTGGCTGTCGGCTGGGGACAGGCGTGGAGACACTGTGGTGGCTCCGAGAACGTGCTTCCCAGACAGGATCCCGCGCCTCTGTGCATGAGGGCCATTCGCTCTTCTTGGAGGGTTTCCGCGGGTAACGGACCCTGAGGCCTCCTCCCCCGGGGAAGGTTCCATGCGCCTGCGCAGAACCGGCCTACACTCTCCCAAACCCCCTTCCGCCCAACCCGTTGCTTGTTGTCTCCTCGAGTCCTTCCTCGCTCGGCGTCTGCACTCCCCAGGCCCATCTCCACTTAAGGTCCTTGCCCTGCTTCTGCCACCGACCCTATGAACCTTGGGCAAGTGCCTTCGGCCTTCTCAGCCTGTGTACTTAAGATGGAAAGAATGCCTACATCAAGGTATTGCTGTGAGCAGCCGCTTAAAAACTGGATAAAAACGCGCAAGGTGCTAAAATCACAAAGGCATTCCCTCCTAACCCCGCTCCCGCGTGTTTCTGCTGCTGTTTTCCTGCTTTCTTGTGGGCAATGTCTCATGCTGTCTTGGTACACGGCCTTCTCGTGGTGGGGTTCAGCACAGCCCCTTTCTCTCTCCGAGTTATTTTGGACATTAAAGTTGAGCAAACCCGCAGAGTGCGGTGGCTCACCCCTGTAATCCCAGCACTTTGGGAGTCCGAGGCGGGCAGATCTCTTGAGCCCAGGCGTTTGAGACCAGCCTGGACAATATTAATGAGACCCTGTCTCTACAAAAAAAATAAAATAGCTGGGTGTGGTGGTGCACACCTGTGGTGTGAGATACTGGGGAGGCTGAGGTGGGAGGATCACTTGAGCCCACGAGGTCGAGACTGCAGTGAGCCAAGATCGCGTCACTGCACTCCAGACTGGGTAAAAGAGCAAGACTCTGCTCCAAAACCAAACAAACAAACAAAGTTCAGTAAACATTTCCCTTGAGCCTTTTCCAGACTCACAGAGGCTGAACTTGGCTCTGCTTGTTTACTGTCGGCTGGTGCTGGAGGGGCCGCCTTTTTTTCTAAGGAAAACCTTGACATGATAGAACATTCTCAGCAGATAGTGCTGGCCAAGTCCCCTGGGTTTTGAACCCTGTGTTGCTTTTAAGCGCATGGAGGTTCTGATTCTTGAATCTTTGTGTTCTTATAGTTCCCCTCCACCTTCCAGTCTCCTAGGAGAAGGGAGTGTTAAAAACATGGAGACCCAATCCATACTTTTAGAGTTTGGGGTTTTCTGTTTGGTTTACAGGAACAGGGACAGCTGAAACCACCGTTGGCACGATGCCCATTCAGCCTTCACTCACTAATCCAGAAAAACTTTCTAATACAAAGTTTATCTTTCCAGGTTGCCCGACATGTGAGTGCCCTTCCTTGGGGCATTTCTGCCACTGTAGCCCTCAGGCCTGCTGTATGTGGAAGAACAAGCTTGACAAACATACTGTGTTCTGGTTCCGGTCAAGCAAAATTCTTCAGCACTAGTAAGTGTTAATGTCATGTCTTGGCTGGAGCAAGGTAAAAGAAACATAAACTATCGTCTCCGGACAGGGGCTCTGAACCCAGGCCATACATTAGACTCACCTGGGGAGCTTTCAGAAACATAACACTGCCCAGTCCCACCTCAGACAAACTATCAGTCTCTGGGATGAGACCAGGACATGAAGTGTATTTTTAACGCTTACCTGCTAATTCTAATGTGCAGCCAGGGTTGAGAATCACTGAGGCAAACTGCCCTTGTCACATTTCCATGTTGCTTGCCAGAGCTTTTAATCCACTGTGTTAAGGATGGGGTTATTGGGAGCTCAGATGCCTTCTGGGTCTGCTGCGTCTGAAGGGGTGTGAGTGGTGGGCAGCCTGTGGGGACCTGAGAGTGCAGCTGTGCTAAGATTCAAACCTGTGTGCTGGCCTCAGGTGGCCACTTAGGAACCAGGCCTGTCTAATGGTATCTTCTGTAATCTGAGTGAAATTTAGCTGTTTCTTGAGATTTACATTCCATTCTCTAGGATATGGGCTTTGCTAAGACCAGCCTCAGATAATGAGTGGTATTTGAAAATACCTTGTCTGGATTTAACTAGCCTTTGAAAAAGCACATATTTAACATGTAATGGTTTGGGGGGATATGCTTTAGTAAAGGCTTTGTGGGCAAAGTGTTCTAAGAGGTTTCACAATTTTACTGTCCAGGAGCTTTAAAATATTTCTAGTAGTGATGTGATACCACAGGCTTAAAACTTCACTCCACTGGTTTCAAATCCCCATCCCCAGCAGCTCCTCCTGTTTCTGTTTGTGGCAGTCTCAGGCATTTTGTCATTGGATCTGCTCTGTCCTTCATTTCCAGGTAGAAGCAAGTTCTTTTCAGTTTTGACACATCTCTTGCATCCATTCCTTTCTCTTCCTTCTGTCACATCCCTCCCCTCAGTACTTCTCACTAGGATCACTGAAATCGAGGCTGGTGCAGTGGCTCACACCTGTAATCCCAGCTCTTTGGTAGGCCAAGGCAGGCAGATCATTTGAGGTCAAGAGTTCAAGACCAGTCTGGCCAACATGGTGAAATACCATCTGTACTAAAAATGCTTTAAAAAAATTAGCCAGGTGTGGTGTTGCACTCCTGGAATCCCAGCTATTCAGGAGGCTGAAGCAGAAGAATCACTTGAACCTGGAAGGTGAAGGTTACAGTGAGCTGAGATTGCACTCCAGCCTAGGCGACAGAGCGAGACTCTGTCTCAAAAAAAAATCACTGAAACCACCTCCTAACATGTCTCCTCCTTCCTCCTGCTTCTCTTTCCCTCCTGCCAAACTAATCTTCCTAAAAACTGCCATCTCTCTTGTATCGCCTACATAAAAAGCTCTCGTGACTCTTACAATCTTTCCTGTTAAGAAGACCCAATCAGGCGCGGTGGCTGACGCCTGTAATTTCAGCACTTGGGGAGGCTGAGGCAGGTGGATCACGAGGTCGAGAGATTGAGACCATCCTGGCCAACATAGTGAAACCCGATCTCTACTAAAAATACAAAAATTCGCTGGGCGTGGTGGCACACACCTGTAGTCCAAGCTACTCAGGGAGGCTGGAGAATCACTTGAACCTGGGAGACGGAGGTTGCAGTGACCCGAGATCGCGCCACCGCACTCCAGCCTGGCAACAAAGCAAGTCTGTCTCCAGAAAAAAAAAAAAAAAAATCCCGGCAGCCTAGTATTGAAGAACTCTTGCAGCCTGGCCTTCAACCATTCCTGCCTTCCTGCCTGCTGTGTCTCCAGCTCTTCCCTCTGTACCCTTAAACACTTTCTGTTCTCGTTAGACTGTGCCACAGACTGCTCCAAACACATGCCCTGTTCTTCCTTCCTGCTATTTCCTCCATGCCATCTGCCCCATCCCATCTAGACTTGACAAAATCTGAACCATATTTTAAATCTGTCTCTAGTCTCATGCCTTCCTTAATTCCATCCCTACTATCTTTGTCTTCCTCTTTTTGGTTTCCATAGCACGTGGAATTGAATTTGTGCACAATATAAAACTAGAGAAGGAGAAATTACAGTTGGTCCTCTGTATCTGGGTGCTGCATCTGTGGTTGGTTGAATCAAAAATATTTGGGGGGGAAATGGACGGTTGTGTCTCTACTGAACACATAGACTTTTTTGTGTGTGATTCCCTAAACAATACAGTTTAACAGCTATTTACATAGCATGTACATTGTGTTAGGTGTTATGAGTAATCTAGAGATGATTTAAGTATACTGGAGGGTGTGTGTAGGTTATATGCAACTCACCATTTTGTGTAAGAGACTTGAGCATCTATGGATTTCCATATCCTAGAACCAATCCCCTACAGGTGGCAAAGTATGACTCTAAGATGTAAAGTTGAATCGAATGTTTTGATTTATTATACTACTAATTACGAAATGTTTAAATAAAATCATAGGTGCTTGACGTAGCAAATGATGAACTACATATGAGTGTGGGTTTTTTTCAGGTTCCTCATACCATGCACCTGCTGTCACCCAGAATGCGCCCTATTTTAAGGGTACAGCCGTTGTCAATGGAGAGTTCAAAGACCTAAGCCTTGATGACTTTAAGGGGAAATATTTGGTGCTTTTCTTCTATCCTTTGGATTTGTAAGTGTAATTTCTATGATGCTTTTGTGTCATTCTGAGAGCAAGCACATATCCTGTTTCCGCACTGAATTGTCTAGCCCTAGATACTCTTGTGAAAGGAAGAATTCTTCCTGACCGTTTATCACTGATGGCCTTGTTGATTACAGCTTGGATCCGTAGCTTGGTTAAAAGTGATAAACTTCAGGAGTGGGATAGGGCAGCTTTCCTTTTCCCATGACTCTGTGTGCTCTGGAGCAGTGCTTCTCTAAGCCAGTCCATGAAAAAGTTTCCACTGGTCTGGGGAAAAATGAGAAAAGTAGGCATAATAAAATGATTTTGTTCATAAAGCGGCTTTATTGAACTATTATTTTTTTTTTCTTAAAATGTGTGTTCCCTTTCTCCAGTTTTTTATACAGTTCCTAAAATAAAAAGGTGAGGGGAAGTAGTAGTACTTTTGCCAACACAATGCTATAGTCAAGTGAGGACGGTCAACCATTTTGCCTTTTTTACCCTTGGCAAGTTGAACTAATTTTAGACTGCTGATTGTTAAAATTCATGTTTTTAAATTCTCTAGTGAGAATTTCTACCCTTTTTTTCCCAGCACCTTTGTGTGTCCTACAGAAATTATTGCTTTTAGTGACAAAGTTAACGAATTTCACGACGTGAACTGTGAAGTTGTTGCAGTCTCAGTGGATTCCCACTTCAGCCATCTTGCCTGGATAAATACACCAAGAAAGGTATAGCATTGTTCCCCTAGCTTTTGCTCGTAGAAACTTACTTGGAAGAATCTAAATTTCTGGCTGTGCTGCTGGACTATCAAGATCAAATTACTCAAGGGTTTTTTTTGTTTTGTTTTGTTTTGTTTTGTTTGAGAGAGAGTTTCACTCTTGTTGCCCAGACTGGAGTGCATTGGCACAGTCTCAGCTCACTGCAACCCCTGCCTCCCGGGTTCAAGCAGTTCTCCTGCCTCAGCCTCCCGCGTAGCTGGGATTACAGGCATGCGCCACCACCCCCAGCTAATTTTGTATTTTTAGTAGAGACAGGGTTCTCCATGTTGGTCAGGCTCATCTTGAACTCCTGACCTCAGGTGATCCACACGACTCGGCCTCCCAAAGTTATGGGATTACAGGTATGAGCCACCAGGCCCAGCCTACTCAAGGTATTTTTTTAATTCTCCATGTTTATGTTTGAGAAATTAGTCTTGAAAAGAATGCTCTAAGAATTAGAAAAGGCACCTGTAGTCCCAGCTACTCAGGAGGCTGAGGCAGGATGATTACATGAGCCCAGGAGTTTGAGGCTGCAGTGAGCTGTGATTGCATCACTGCATTCTAGCCTGGTGATAAAGTGAGACTCTGTGTCTTTTAAAAAAAAAAAAATTGGAAAAGGTCTGTAAGCCAGGTTTAAATCTTCCTTCTACCCCTTTCTTGATGTGACCTGGAACAAGTTCCTTTTTTGTGCCTTACTTTCCTCGTTTTGATAGCATGTACTCTAGGGGGGTTTCGAGGAAGCAGTAAGTTAGTAGAATAGCAGTCCTGGGCCCAGTAACTACTGTTACCTGTTGCCATTATTGTTGGTGTAAACATTGTGGTACACGGTCAAGAATGTTGTGAGACCACACAGTCTAACAGTAAGTCATGTTTACATTTTTATTAGAATGGTGGTTTGGGCCACATGAACATCGCACTCTTGTCAGATTTAACTAAGCAGATTTCCCGAGACTACGGTGTGCTGTTAGAAGGTCCTGGTCTTGCACTAAGGTAGGATCCTGTTTCTGATGAACTTAAGATTATTTTTCGTGTTTAGTATCATTCTACTTCTTAGGGGATTTATGTCGACCTTGGTAAAGCATGTTTCAAACCAGAAGATCCTGGCTGGGCATGGTGGGTCACGCCTGTAATCCTAGCACTTGGGGAGGCCAAGGCAGGAAGATCACTTGAGCTCAGAAGTTCAAGATCAGCCTGGGCAACATAGTGAGACCTCATCTCTATTATATTTTAAAAAATTAAAATTTATAACAAAATTTAAAAATCCTTAATTTTAGTCTTTAATAAGCACTGATGAAATGCCTCCTGCAAGGGTTGTTGGTCTCTCAGAAATGCTGAGACATGCGTGTCCCCTCCACCACCCTGGGTCTCTTTCTAAAGAAGGCTGTCTGCATCTTAAGGCCACACTGCTCCATACTCCCTAACTCGGTAGGAGCCACTTCCATGGGGACACACTCCTGACAGTGAAGTTATCGACTGTTGGGAGAAGCGGGGACTACCAGGGTAAGAGGTAGTCTCTTGGAATGGTGACCATCTTCAGCCCTGGAACTAAAGAGTCCTGGGTTTGATTTTTTTTTTTTTTTCTTTTTTAAACTCAGCTACTTAATAGCTGTGTGACTTTGGGCCAGTGATTTAACCTTGTTGAGCCCCAGTTTTCCCATAACTAAAATGAGGATGTACCTCACAGGTGGGTATGAGGATTAAATAAATGACACAGCTAGAGTTTTTAGCATAGTTCCTGGCAGCAGCTGTTAGGACTTCTGTCCCAGAATGTCATTTCTGTCTGTATTCAGTCTCTTATTAAACCTTTATTCCTTTGAGTGAAAAGCTTTCAGTCCTCAGCAGCCCCACATTCAAACATAACCTTCCTGGGACAGATGAGAACTTGGGCCTTAGAGTTGACGTCTTGAAGTCTGCTGAGAATAGGAGTGAAGGAGGGGTTGTGCAGAACTTGACATCCAGGAAGGGAGGGCCTCCCTTTGATATGCCTGACAGTTTTTCTGTGGGCTGGTCAGCTTGAAGCTGGAGTGCAGTGGCACAATGTCAGCTCACTGCAACCTTTGCCTCCCAGGTTCAAGCAATTCTCCTGCCTCAGCCTGCTGAGTAGCTGTGATTACAGGCACACGCCACCACACCCAGCCAATTTTTGTATTCTTAGTAGAGATGGGGTTTCACTATTTTGCCCAGGCTGGTCTCAAACTCTTTACCTCGTGATCCACCCACCTTGGCCTCCCAAAGTGCTGGGATTACAGGCATGAGCCACTGTACCCAGCAGGCCATTTTTTTTTTTTTAACTTTAAAGAGATTATCAAACAAAAGCCTAGCTCTTTCAGAATTGGCAATGGCCAGAGAAAGGGTACTGGCTATTTTTCCCCTAGGGTTCCCTTCCCTATGCGAACTCACTAATTTTGCAGTTACCTCTGTACCAGTTTTAATATCGAGATTAACGAGAGAGAGAAGCTGAATCTGGCCTGTAAGATAAGACTTTCAGGAGTCTGTCAGCCCTGCTGTGTCCCAGCTCTCCCTCTGCTTCTATTTGTGGACTTGAGCTGGATGCAGCCTCTGGGAGCAGTTTCACCTCAAACCCCAGGCCCCCAATGCCAGACCCAGGGATGGAGAAGCACGTTTTTACTCTGAGTTTTCTCTGACTTTCCTTTTCCGTGAGTGAGTGACACCCGGAACTCCCACATCCTTTTAAGACAGACTGTTAAAACCTTTAGGTTAAATAGCTGTGTACGTGTAATCACAGCTACTTGGGAGTCGAAGGTGGGAGGATCAGTTGAGCCAGAAGTGGGAGGCTGCAGCATGCTGTGATCACACCTGAGAATAGCAGTGCACTCCAGTGTGGGCAATATAGTGAGACTCTGTATTTAAAACAAACAAACTCTCAGGCTAAACATCCCTGCATCTGTCACAGTAACACCAGCACAGAAGATAAACACAGACCACTGTGGTAGCATGGGTCATCCCATTACATGCCGCTACATAATTAAAAGTGATAGGCGTGGTTTTCTGTTCTGCATAGACTTAGAGCATGTACATTTTTTGTACAAAGATTTTTTCCCATGGGATTTTCCCCCATTTACCCGAGAATTTATTAATAATAAACAGTTATTGAACACAGATAAAATACCTCTCTGTCTCTTCCCATCTGCCTATGAGTTTCTTGCCGAGACGTGATACAGCAGCTCAAACAGTGCTTGTCAAGTCACTAATAAAGTCTTCGCTCTCTCTAGTTCAGTGACTTTCCAATACTGTTGACATTCAGGGAAGTGTGTGAATTTGTAAATGTGACCATACTGCATGTTTTTTATGGTGACCTGGTCCAGTCCTGCCTTTGTTAAAGCATCTTTCATGAGTAAGAGACAACAAGCTTTTTGCACAACAGTGAAAACCCCACCTTTAAGCATATGATCATGCTTAACAAATATTAAAAGGAGAATTAAAGACTTAAAAGGGAAGAGTTGGGACTGTTCTAGTTCTGGTACTGTTGAGGCACTAATGAGGATAAATTATCTTGCAGAGGTCTCTTCATAATTGACCCTAGTGGAGTCATCAAGCACTTGAGTGTCAATGATCTCCCAGTGGGCCGAAGCGTGGAAGAAACCCTCCGCTTGGTGAAGGCATTCCAGTACGTAGAAACCCATGGAGAAGTCTGCCCAGCGAACTGGACACCGGATTCTCCTACAGTAGGTTTTGTTCCCCAGAAGCAGTGAGGTCCATGTTCTCTCGCCTGTAATATCCACAAAAGGGAGCCCTCCCTTGGAGCAAGCATGCAGATGATGTGCAAATGAGTGAAGCTGCTGTGGCACAGAAGGCGTAGGGGTGGGGAGGAGCCAGGAACAAATGATCAGGGACAGGTAGGCTTTAATGAAACTTGTGTCTATATGTTTTAAAGGAAACAAATCTTTAAAAGTTAAAGAACTTTAGGTTAAAAATTGGGAGATTGCCACTCATTTTGGGACTATTATTGTAAAGTCACAGTTACCTAATGAAATGTTTTTATATTTTCAGATCAAGCCAAGTCCAGCTGCTTCCAAAGAGTACTTTCAGAAGGTAAATCAGTAGATCACTCGTGTGTGTCTGCACCTTCTCACCCTAGAGAAGAACCACAGTTGAAACCTTTTATCATTTTAAAGATAGTTATTTGTAGAAGACAAGGAACCAATTATGCTTGTATTCGTAAATATTGCTCTAAGTGTTTTGTTGTAATACTGGCTAAGTCCTTTTAAACATGGGTAGTTGCTAGTATAAGGAAACCTTTATTGGTGACATCTTGGTGGCTAGCTAACTAGTTTCTACAGAACATAATTTGCCTCTATAGAAGGTGATTCTTAGATCATGTCTTCAATGGAAACACTCTTCTGTTTTAGCCTTACTTGAATCTTGTCTATAACAAAGTAGAGCAACACTCATTGAAAACTTCGGATCAAGGGTCCTGAAATTTTCATCTTTAATGTCTTTGTATTAAACTGAATTTTCTTTTAAGCTGCCAGTGATCACAATTACCAGTTATCATCAGCTGTCTAACTCCTGCAATGAATGTTTATGTGATTGAAGCAAATGTGAATCATGTTATTTTAAAAAGTGGCAGAGTGACTTAACTGATCATGCATGATCCCTCATCCCTGAAATTTATAGTTTAGTCATTTTGCTTATTTTATTCATTAGCTAACTTTGTCTATGCATATTTCTAGATATTGATTAGTGTAATTGATTATAAAGGATATTTGTTGAATCCAGGGATTGCATTTTGAAATTATAATTATTTTCTTTGCTGAAGTATTCAATGTAAAATATATAATAAAAATAAACATATTTTAAAATACTTGTATTTTAGCATCATTAACTGTTGGATCAGCTTATTCTGGGCTCTCATTTCCTTCTCAGATTATATCAACAAACATTTATTGAGCATTTACCTCAGTGGCGACAAAGAGAATAGGATGCTGGTTCCACACTCAAGGAACTCAGTTTAGGGGCAAGACAGATAGGGAAACATTTACTCATTGTTGCAGTAAATCCTTGAAGGACTACCCTACACCAGATGCTGTTTAAGAGGCTCAAGAGTGAACAAAGGACAAACATCTGCTTTGAAGCGCTTACATTCTAGGAGGGAAGCACAATACATGTAATAGAGTGTTTGGAAGAAAACTAAAGTGGAGTGAAGCTCTGCTGAAGCAGAGTTGTAGATGTTCTCGATGGGGTTGTCAAGGAAGGCCTTTAAGGGAAAGTCTGTCTCTCTGGATCAGTTTTCTCATCTGTAAAAGGAGAACAATAATTGTACCTATCTCAGAGTTTTGATGAGCATCAAAGGAGAGAAAATGTGTAGAAAGAGCGTTAAGGGGATAAGAGGCTTCCAGGCAGAAGTCAGGGAAAACAAAAAGGCCCCGAGGCAAGAGTGGGCTCAGAGCACATGCAGATTTACGGTGACTACGGCGGTGGTGGGGGTTCCAGAGTGCCTTTTGGCCAGGCCAAGGACTTTAGGTTCTGTTCTAGGGTGGGGAATCTTAGGAAGATTTTGAAAAACAGGGTGACATCAACTTGTTCTAAGAGAATTACTCTGGTTCTTTGGTTAAGACTCGACATAGCCGTCCAAAGTGGGGAAGCAGGCCAGCGGGCCAGCTTTGTGACATCCCGGAGAGTAGAGACAGCAGAATAGTACAGCATGCTGCATACTGCACTGGTGCTGTAGATGGATTTCTGCGGCATGACGGGAACATTGAGGAGTTGGCGCGGGGGAGTACCTTACTCAACTGAGAGGGTCAGGGAAGGCTTCCTGGAAGAGAAGATAAAACCCTGGAGGCGAACTGAGCGAATGTAGAAGCAGAGGAGTCACACAGGCCTGAAGGACACCACTAGCCGATTTCCTGTTTCTGGAGGGGCAGGGCAAAGGAAAGAATCAGCCTGCTGGGGGTTAATGGCCCATACTGAGCACTTCTGAGTGGCCCAGTGCTGTGTTAAGGAATGTTTTATCTCCTTTGATCTTAAACAAAACCCTGAGATAGGTACAATTGTTATCCTCATTTTGCGGATGAGAAATAGACTTAGAGATACCGACTTGGCCAAGGTCACACAACTAAGTCGTGTGCTGGGTCCCCCAGTCCAGGACTCCCGAGGCTGCCTGAATACCCTGAGCACACTGCGGCTTCCGTGAATTCGAGTGCACACACACAGCCCCCACCCTCTCCTGTGCTAGAGAAGGGCAGGTGGGAGGAGGAAGGGAAGGTGGATTTTTCTTTACAAATGGTCCCTACTTGACCTGGTACTCAACAAAAGGAACTGGATTTGCCCCAACACTGGAAAAAAAAAAAAACCTGTCGGGCTGAGGGATAGTGCACTGTGCCCAGGGCCCTGTACTTGATTTGATGCTCTGCTGTTACTCTCCTGAAATTCTCAGTAACTTGAACAAGGGCATCGCATTTGACATTTTCACTGGGCTGAGCACTTGACGCAGCCGGCCTGACAGCAACACCATGCACACCGGAATTCGCGGGCAATGGGAGAGATTTTTCGAGAGTAATGACCACGGGTAGGGCGCGGCAGGACCTCAGGGTGAGGTTGCTGAGGGCCCACTCGCAACCTTTCCGGGTCTCGCATTAGGTACTGTGATGTAGGGTTCCGACAGTGACCCCCTCGGGGCCTGAGGCGGCCCGGTTCCCCAAAGGTGCGGGGCAGGGCAAGCAGGGTTAGGAGGACGTGGCCCGTAGGAGAGCTGGGCTCGCCGGAACAGTGGGCGCGCAAGGGCCTCGAGGCGCGGTGACACAGGGTGTCGGGCGCGCGGGCCTGGGGCGGGAACTGTGGGCGCGCAGGCCTGGGGCTGTAACTGCGGATGCGCGCGGCCTGGGGCGGGGCTCGCCGCCTGGCTCCTCCTCCGTGCGCGGCCGGGCGGCGGCGGCCACTCCAACCAGCACAAAATGTCCCTGGAGCAGGAGGAGGAAGCGCAGCCCGGGCGGCCCCCAAGATGCAGCGACGCGGGCAGCTACTTCATTGAGCCCAATGTGCGCTTCTGGATCACCGAGCGCCAAGTACAGCCCGGGCCGGGCGCGGCTGGGGGCGGGGAGGGCGCGGGCCGGGCCGCGTGGAGTCGGGTTGGCCTGCATGACCTTGGGCAGGCCACTTGGTCGCCCCCGCCTCCCTTTCCTGGTCCCGGAGTTGCGCTGGGAACGCGCACCACCCGCCTGACCCCCTTAGGCCGCGGGAAGGGACGCAGGGGAAACCCAATGTGCCAGATGCCCACGGCCACAAGGTCACCCTCCAGATCGCCCTCTCGAAGGGTCTCAGTCCGCGCAGGTGGCTGCTCCCTGCTGCCTGAGCTGTGGCTGAGCAGCAGATTGGGGAGAAACAGGCCCTCCCACCTTGGTAGGCTCAGCCACTCTCGGTGAGACCCTCGAGGCTTTGGGAAGCCACCTTTGGACAGGAAATAAGCAGGACTCACCTCCCTGCGGCGTCTAAGGCCGCACAGTCCAGTAGAAATTTGTGAGCCTCAGAGGCAATTAAAAATGTTCTAGTAGCCACATTAAACAAGATAAACAGCTGAAATTAATTTTAACAATACAGTACTTTTAGCCCAACAGGTGCAAAATATTAACATTTCAACATGTAACCAGTAAAAACATTCCTGAGATATTTTACTCGCTTTTTTGGTACAAAGTCTTCCAAATCCTGCGTCTGTTACACCCGCAGCACATCTGGCTTCAGCTGTATGTGGCGAATCGGAGAGCAGGGCTTTAGGGGGTTCTCTCTGAGGCCTCTCCTAAAGTGAGGTCCAGCCCTGTTTTTTAGGTGGGGAAATGGAGAAGGGACAGTGAGCTCAGGTGGCTCTAGCAGAGCCAGGGCTTAAAGCCAGAGCCACTGCAAAGTTTGGGGCTTGTTGGAGCAAACCTCCTTTCCCTAATGTGACCCCCCCAGCTGCACCATTGAGCCCTTAATTGGGCAGCCATGCTTTATCACTGGAGTGAAGCCTTACAGCAACCAGAGAGTGAGGCCACAGATTCTGAAATCTTCTAGGACATTGCTTTGAGGTCATATGTGAGATATGAACCTAGGGCCATTTGAACCCCAAAGTCTGGGCTTTTAACCCTCAAGGGCAATTTGATACTGAGCAGTTAAGGGTACAGACTTCTGAGTCATTTCCTGGCTGTGTTGCCTTGAGTACATTCATGAGTCCCTCACAGCCTCAGCTTCCTCACCTGGAGAATGGGGAGATTGGGAGGATCCCAGGAGATGATGCCAGTAACAGACAGATTGCAGACTCCCTGGCAGGTTCTCAAAAAAAAAAAAAAAAAAGCCAATTGTTATTATAGCTTTATTTTTCTGCTGCCATTAACTTCTCTGTTCCTTTTCTCCCTCCTAAGTCCTTTATTGAACGATTTCTTCAATGGACACAATTATTAGATCCTACAAATGTGTTCATTTCAGTTGTAAGTATTTTCTTGTTTCCAGAGCTAATGAATTTCGCATTTTATTTTGAAACTTAACACATGTCCCTTTTCTTTTTTTTTGAGATGAGTTTTGCTCTTGTTGCCCAGGATGGAGTGCAATGGTGCGATCTCAGCTCACAGCAACCTCTGCCTCCTGGGTTCAAGCAATTCTTCTGCCTCAGCCTCCCGAGTAGCTAGGATTACAGACTTATGTCACCATGCCTGGCTAACTTTGTTTTTTTCAGTAGAGACTGGGTTTCTCCATGTTTTAGGCTGGTCTCAAACTCCTGACCTCAGGCCCAGCCTGTAGTTATTTCAACTACTCTTAAAAGGGACATTAAAATGTCCCTTTTAAGAGTAGTTGAAATAACTGAATCTGTGTATATTATTGTGTTTATTCCTTCTGAATGAGCTTATCAGATTGGAAGGAGTAAAGAAAAGCATATATCTGTCGGACACTGTGGCTCATGTTTGTAATCCCAGCACTTTGGAAGGCCGAGGCATGTGCATCACCTGAGGTCAGGAATTCGAGACCAGCCTGACCAACATGGTGAAACCCCTGTCTCTACTAAAAATACAAAATTAGCTGGGTGTGGTGGTGGGTGCCTGTAATCCTAGGTATTTGGAAAGCTGAGGCAGGAGAATCACTTGAACCCAGGAGGCAGAGGTTGCAGTGAGCCGTGATCCCACTTCTGCACTCCAGCCTGGGTGACAAGAGTGAAACTCCACCTCAAAAAACAGAAAAGAAAAGCATACATGTCTTTAACAGGTAAAATCAGGCCCAGACCAGGTGCCAGTGATTCAGAGAGCATCAAACAAATCCTCCACGTGATGGGGGACAGACTGGCTAATCTGGTCACAGCCTGGGGGACAAGAATGAAATTCCGTCTTAAAAAAAAAAGAAAAAAAGGACCGAGCACAGTGGCTCATGCCTGTTATCCCAGCACTTTGGAAGGCCAAGGCAGGCAGATCACTTGAAGTCAGGAGTTCAAGACCAGCCTGCCCAACATAGTGAAACCCTGTCTCTACTAAAAATACAAAAATTAGCTGGGCGTAGTGGCAGGCGCCTGTAGTCCCAGCTACGTGGGAGGCTGAGGCAGGAGAATTGTTTGAACCTGGAGGCAGAGGTTGGAGTGAGCCAGATTGTGCCACTGCACTCCAACCTGGGTGACAGAGCAAGACTCTGTCTCAAAAAAAAAAAAAAAAAAAGAATATGTAATAAAATTAGAAGCAAATATAACCAGATGTTTACAGTTGTTAATTCTGGGTGAGGGGATTATAGTGTGTGGCCATTCTTTATATTTAATTATTTTTTCTGAAATTAAGAAATGGAGCCTAGCTGTGGTGGCTCATGTCTGTAATCCCAGTAGTTTGGGAATCTGAGATGGAAGGATCTCTCAAGAGTAAGAATTTGAGAATAGCCTGGGCAATATAGCAAGATCCTATCTGTACAAATAAAAATTTTAAAAGTTAGCCAAGTGTAGGTGCGTTGTGCCTGTAGTCACAGCTACTTGGGAGGCTGAGGCAAGAGGATCACTTAAGCCCAGGAATTTGAGGCTGCAGTGAGTTGTGATCACACCACTGCACTCCAGCCTGGGCAGCAGAGTGAGACCCTGTCTCTTAAAAAAAAATAAGAAAAGAAAGAAAAAGAGAGAGGAAATAAGACTGAACTGATTAAACATGGAAGTGGGTGAGAGAGGACTTCCGGGTTTCTGACATGCACAGCCAGGGGATGGCGGCCCCATTTAGTGAGACAGTTGACATCAGAGAGTGGGAGAGGTGACAGCACCATTGCGGGCAGCTGCTGGAACATCTAGGAAGAGAAAGGCCTAAATCTGCATGGCACTCGGGGCTATCCTAATGGGTAGAGAGCCTAGGGTACCATGTGGCTTGAAACCAGGCGTACAGTTGAATTCCAGTGCATGCTGGTGAGTGAGCTGGTGATTCCTACATCTGGGGATAAACTTGAACAATGTTGAGATCATTGCTTGATTTCTTGGTATCTGATTTTAGGAAAGTATAGAAAACTTGAGGCAACTATTGTGTACAAATGAAGATGCTTCCAGATCTGCCTTGGAGGACCAAAGGGTATGTTTCACGTGCTGAGGTCTGGCTGGTTCAAGGCTCAGTATAGTTGCCCTCAGATGGTTCAGCTGCATGGTCTGAAGTGGGGTGGAATTTGGCCATGAATATCTCTCTCTGTCTCTTTTCTTTTTTTTTTTCCCTCTCCCTTGGGAGCCACTGAGTTATTGGCTATTAATGCTGTCATTGGTATATATCGCCCAGAGGACCAGCTTTTAAAAACTGGGTTAGTTTTTTAAATGTAGTTAGAATTCTGTCCCATACACCAGACAGCAAGTTTCCTCCTATGCAGTGGATATTCATGGGAATTCCATGCAGCTGATTCCTGGAGCCCCATGGCAAACTCCAGAATTCAGACAGACCTCCGAAGTCAGAATTTATTTTCCACTACGGGCCGTGTTTCTGCCCATAGGCTCAAACGGACTATTCCTTATCTAACTTGCAGTGTGTGAGACTTTCCGGAGCTCACAAACACCAGTTCCTCAAGGCAGCCTATGGAGAGCTCACATATTTAACTTACTTTTTCTAAGAATGTGTTGGGGACCCTGGGCCGACAGCTTGGCTCTGTTGCAAGTGACTTGGCATATGGCATAGTGTGTCATTAGTACACAGCCTGCTCTGCTCTGAGCCAGAGGTAAGCTGGAATCAGGGACTCATATGAGGGATAAGTTAGGTGTTGGTCCTCTCCAAGAGTAGAGACAGGACTTTTTTTTTTTTTTTTTTTTTTTTTTTTTATACGGAGTCTCGCTCTGCCGCCCAGGCTGGAGTGCAGTGGTGAAATCTCGGTTCACCGCAACCTCTGCCTCCCAGGTTCAAGCAATTTTTGTGCCTCAGCTTCCTGAGTAGCTGGGATTGGAGGTGCGCACCACCACACCAGCTAATTTTTGTATTTTTAGTAGAGACGGGGTTTCACCATGTTGGTCAGGCTGGTCTCAAACTCCTGACCTTGTGATTCGCCTGCCTCAGCCTCCCAAAGTGCCGGGATTACAGGCATGAGTGACTGTGCTGGCCTGAGACAGGATTTTTTAATGTTCTGGTCAGTTTCTCTGTGTGGCTCATCTCTTTGCTTGCCATTAGTTCATTTGTTTATTCATATGATTCATTTATTTTAATTTGTTCGCCAATGTAGTGGAAAACAGCTCTGGCCTTCATTCTCTAAAATGTAGAGCAAAGGTGGTCTCAGAAATGAGACTGGCAGAGAGATTCTTTAAAGCTGAGCCACCTTTAAAAGCTTTTTTTTTCAGGCTGAGTTGATGACTCACCCCTGTAATTCCAACATTTGGGAGGATGACTTGATGCCAAGAGTTCGAGACCAGCTTGGGCAGTATAGCAAGACCCCATCTCTACTAAAAATTAAACAACTAAGTGGGAATGGTGTGACGTTGAGGTGGGAGGATCACTTGAACCCAGTAGTTCAAGGCTGTGCTGCAGTGAGTGATGATGAAGCCACTGCACTCCAGCCTGGGTGATGGAGCAAGACCTTGTCTCTTAAAAAATGTTTTTAATGAAACAAAGCTATTTTTTTTTTTTGTCCTTTAAGATACAAGAAGCTTGGAAGCGGAGTCTTGTAAGTTTCAGCCTCTTTCTAATTTTTAGTGTCCTAAAATAACAAAACCAGACATCCAGCTAAACTTTGAATCTCTCTTCTTGAAGTCAACAGTACATCCGGACAGCAGCAACCTGATCCCCAGTCTTTTTCGACCTGCAGGTGAGTTGGCTCTAATTTTCAGAAGTGGGTTGGGAAGATGTCGTTTGTAACACTTAGAAAACTCTGCCTGCCGGATCACCTGAGGTCAGGAGTTCAAGACAGCCTGGCCAACATGGTGAAACACCATCTCTGGTAAAAATACAAAAAATTACTTGGGCATTGTAGTGGGTGCCTGTAATCCCAGCTACTTAGGAGACTGAAGCAGGAGAATCTCTTGGACCTGGGGCGGAGGTTGCAGTGAGCCGAGATCACGCCATTGCACTTCAGCCTGGGCAACAAGAAATTCCATCTCAAAAAAAAAAAGAAAAGAAAACTGCCTGACTTGCTTTAATATTCCCCTAGTAGGATTTCTTTTTCTTTTTTTTTTTGAGACAAAGTATTGCTCTGTCACCCCAGGCTGGAGTGCAGTGGCGTGATCTCAGCTCACTACAACCTCTGCCTCCCAAGTTCAAGCAAATCTCCTGCTGCAGCCTCCTGAGTAGCTAGGATTACAGGTGCCTGCCACCACACCCAGCTAATTTTTTTTTTTTTTTTGTATTTTTAGTAGAGACCAGGTTTCATTATGTTTGCTAGGCTGGTCTCGAACTCCTGACCTTGTGATCTGCCCACCTTGGCCTCCCAAAATCCTGGGATTACAGGCGTGAGCCACTGTGCCTGGCCCTGTTATAGTAATTATATGTACATACTTTTATTGTTATTATTATTAGAGATAGGGTCTCACTGTGTTACCCAGGCTGGAGTGCAGCAGCACCATAATAGCTCAAAGCAGCCTCCAACTCCCAGGCTCAGCTGATCCTCCTGCCTCAGCCTCCTGAGTAGCTGGGACTACAGGGTCATGCCACCACACCTGGCTTTAAATATTTTTGTGGAGATGGGGGTCTCACTACCTCTACAAAATAGAGGCTGGTCTCGAACTCCTGGCCTCAACCCATCCTCCAGCCTCAGCTTCCCAAAATGCTGAGATTACAAGCTTGACCCACCACTTTATTAGAAAGCAAAAAAAGATGAGTGGAAAATGTCCTTTGAGGTCTGTGCCTTCTGGAAGCTAGGGAAGAGGTGTTCAGGTGGGTGGTCCCCTTCTAGCCCCCTCTGCCTGGGCAGCTGCGGTCACTGATACCTTCTCTCTTCTCTTTCTGCCAGCATTCATGCCTTTCATGGTGCCCGCGGTGAGCAAATGGACACTCGCTGTTAGGAGACTAGGGGCTTGGGAAGATGGCCACCTTCCTCCTAACCTGGGCTGTGTCCCTCCAGCCCCCGGACCCCTGTCCCATGACTGCCTGATGGATGATTGTGGACCCCCACTGATAACCCATGGTTGCCATTCATATGTCCTTGTCCCCACTCCCTCCCCCTCCCTGCACCCACAGAGAGTCAGGCATCCGGGCCTCTGGAAGGTCCACAGCTTCGCAAGGTCATCCCTTTTCTGGATACCCAAGTATTAGAGCACTATAGAATAGGCCAGTGAGTCAGGATGCGTTCCCTACACAAACTCCTCTCCACCAAGTCCTCCCCTACACAGCCCCTCACCTGGGACCTGACATTGCCCCGTGAGGCTTTCTCACCTTGGCTCTCGGGAGGTGCTTTTCTGTTTTTTGTCTTGAGACAGAGTCTCACTCTGTCACCCAGGCTGGAGTGCAGTGGCGCAATCTCAGCTCACTGCAATCTTCACCTCCTGCGTTGAAGCAATTCTCCTGTCTCAGTCTCCTGAGTAGCTGGGATTACAGGCACCCTCCACCACACCCAGCTAATATTTGTATTTTTAGTACAGATGGGGTTTCACCATGTTGGCCAGGCTGGTCTCTAACTCCTGACCTCCGATGATCTGCCCACTTTGGCCTCCCAAAGTGCTGGGATTATAGGTGTGAGCCACCATGCCTGGACTGGTGTTTTGTTTCTCAAAATAGAGTCTTGCTCTGTTGCCCAGGCTGGAGTACAGTGATGCAATCATAGCTCACTGTAACTTCAAACTCCTAGGCTCAAGCGATCCCCCCACTTCAGCCTCCTGAGTAAGTGGGATTACAGGTACTCATCACTATGCCAGGCTAATTTTTTTTATTTTTAGCAGAGACGGAGTCTTGCTATGTTTCTCAGGCTGGTCTCAAACTCCTGGCCTCAAGGAATCTTCCCAGTTTGGCCTACCAAAGTGTTGAGATTATAGCCGTGAGCCACCAGTCCAGCCTAGGAGGTACTTTTCCATACCACAGTCTCCTGTCTGCTTCCCCTAGCAAATGTGGGTTTTTTTTTTTTTTTTTTTGAGATGAAGTCTCACGTTGTTGCCCAGGCGGGAGTGCAGTGGCACGATCTTGGCTCATTGCAACCTCCGCCTCCCAGATTCAAGTGATTCTCCTGTCTCAGCCTCCCTAGTAGCTGAGATTACAGGTATACACCCGGCTAATTTCTGTATTTTTAGTAGAGACAGAGCTTCACCATGTTGGTCAGGCTGGTCAACAACTCCTGGCCTCAAGTGATCCTCCCGCTTCAGCCTCCCAAAGTGCTGGGATTACAGGCATGAGCCACTGCACCCGGCCAAGGGGGGATGTGTACATCTTAGCCACCCTGCTGGACTGAGGCCCTGGAGACACGGCCTGCTGTGTGCTCCTGGATGTCCTGGAGCCGCTAGTTTGGTGTTTGGCAGGTGCTCACTCAACCTTGTCTACTGACCCGCAGCCCATGTACCCATGACCAGCCTCTCCTGCCCCAGGTCCTTGAGGGTTCAGTTCTCCCTCTGCCCTAGAAAGTTTTTTGCTACTGCATGTCCCACCACCCCGCCACTAAACACTTGTAACTCTGCTCCACTTTCTTCTTAAAAGGTATTTTTTTCAATGTTGCCACCAAAAGGGATCAAGTCCATGATTTTACCTAAGGTAACAATTCTTCCTGTTTCACGATTACTGAATTCTGTTGTGCTTGAAACCAAAATGCAATCCATTTGACCTCTCTCGGCAGGTTTACCTCTACGGGTACCTGACAGCGTTCAGCATCATCAATGGAAACAGAAGTTACGTGAGTATTGTGAGACCCAGAGGGTGTGTGGTTTTGTGTTATTTCTTTTGGAGTTGGTTGTATGTGTTCGTTTTTAAATTATCTTTGCTGGGCAAAACTGTGATATTTGCTAAATAAGTTCTTTTGTTTCTCCTCAGACTTGTCATCCACTAGAAAGATCATTACTAGGGGTGGGAGCCTTTACTTCTTCAAGCTTCTTTGCGGTAGGTATTTTTAGAATCTGACAAATCTTTATTCCTCAGAATCCAGAAAGCTTTATTTATTCCAATTTCAAATCTATGTTCCAATTTAAACCATTTCGAAAGTATGAATAGGAAATAAAAGTCACCTGTAATCCTATTATCCCAAAATAATCACGTTAATAGTCTAAGATTCCAGGCATATACTTGGTACTGTTATCTTTTTATTTTTTCTATTTTCTTTTTTTTTTTTTTTGAGACAGAGTCCCTCTCTGTCACCCAGGCTGAAGTACAGTGGCATGATCTTGGCTTACTGCACCCTCTGCCTCCTGGGTTCAAGTGATTCTCCTGCCTCAGCCTTCCGAGTAGTTGGGATTACAGGCATGTACCACCACACCCAGCTAATGTTTTGTATTTTTAGTAGAGAAGGGGTTTCCCCACGTTGGTCAGGCTGGTCTCAAACTCTTGACCTCAGGTGATCTGCCTGTCTTAGCCTCCCAAATTGCTGGGATTACAAGAGTGAGCTACCATGCCCGGCCGATACTGTTATCTTTTTAAAAATTGATTTATGCTACACAAATATGTTATATAAATTATGTATTGCTTTGGATGTCAGGACATTGTAGTGGTGAAAGATGGAGATGTTAGCATCAGACAAGCCTAGGCCCTCATCCTGGCTCAAACCTTTAATGGCTCTGTGACTCGACAACTTACATACTTCCCTAAGCCCTGTTGACTCCTTAGATGAACAGGGAAAGGACCTCCATGTTTCAGGAATTTGAAAAATACATGAAGAGGAGTCTGACTTGTCATAGGAACTAGGTCAGGGTGGATTCTCTGCTAGTGAGTAGGTTCCGCTGATTTTTCAGTCCTGTGCAGTAATGATTTTTCTCTCTTCTTTTCTAGTTAATACCTAACTTTATCCAGATGAGGTTGTCCTCGAATACCTTTTTTATGAAAAGAGTTTTTCCAGTAGCTATTCACGGTAAGCAGGAAATGCTGGAGCCTGTAGTCTGGGTGTCTTTGTGGTCTGTGAGCCTTCCTTCATCTCCAGAGACACCTGGGTCCCTTGGCACATTGTGACTGATGACAGGTGCCCTTTGCAGCCTGTCAGGCCCCAAGCCCAAATTAGGTCTTTGGTTTGAGAGGTGATACTTTCTGTAGATACCCCATTAATGGCCAAAGAATGAACACAAGACTGGAAACACAAAATTTTTTTTTTTTGAGATGGAGTCTTGCTCTGTCACCCAGGCTGGAGTGCAGTGGCATGACCTTAGCTCACTGCAACCTCTACCTCCTGGGTTTAGGCAATTCTCATGCCTCGGTCTCCCAAGTAGCTGAGATTACAGGCATGTACCACTACGCCCAGCTAATTTTTTTTTTTTTTTTTTAATAAAGACGGGTTTCACCATGTTGGTCAGGCTGATCTTGAACTCCCAACCTCAGGTGATCCGCCCGCCTTGGCCTCCAAAGTGCTTGGATTACAGGCGTGAGCCACCGCGCCCGGCTTTTTATTTTTTTCTTTTTTCTTTGTATTTTTAGTAGAGACAGGCTTTCACCGTGTTGGCCAAGCTGGTCTTGAACTCCTGGCCTCAAGTGATTCGCCCACCTCGGCTTCCCAAAATGCTGGGATTACAGGCATGAGCCACTGCGCCCGGCCCTACATTTTAAAGATTATCTGTACAAACATTCTACATACATTATTTCACTTAATCCTGACAACTTTTGGGTAGGAAATATTCCTATTTACAGATGAGGAGACTGAGGCACAGGGAGGTTAAGTTTAAGTAACTTGCCTAGAGTTACACAGCAAGCAAGTGGTTAATACAGGGATTCCAACCCAATGTGGGTGGCAGAGATATTAACTGAATATTTTGACTCTGCCAGCCTATAAGTTTACTATGTCATGCTCCAAATTTGGGTTTGGGAATCATAGCAGTTTGAGGAGTTGGCAGACTGATATCAGCAGTGAAATTGAGGAAATGGCGTTATGGAAACCTTACAACTTTGGCCGGGTATGGTGGCTCACGCCTGTAATCCCAGCACTTTGGGAGGCTGTCCCAGGCAGATCCCTTGAGGTCAGGTGTTTGAGACCAGCCTGACCAATATGTTGACACCTGTCTCTACTAAAAATACAAAAATTAGCTGGGCGTGGTGGCACATGCCTGTAATCCCAGCTACTTTGGAGGGTGAGGCAGGAGAATTGCTTGAACCTGGAAGGTGGAGGTTGCAGTGAGCCAAGATTACGCCGTTGCACTCCAGCCTGAGTAACAAGAGCGAAACTGTCTCACAAAAAAAAAAAAAAAGAAATAAAGAAAAGAAAACCTTACAACTTAAGCAAAGATGAGGGTTATGTTTCCAAGATCCCGGGGTTTCTCCTGGAATCTGCTAAGGAAGCAAGGTTGCTGGAAGCTGGTCTCAGGCTGTGGTCAGGATCCACGACTGAGTAGCCAGCAGTTCTGAGCCCACCTCCACAGCCCCAGGAGAGCATGTGGTTGGCCCAGCCCATGGCAGGTGACCACCCAAGGGACAAGAAAGGGCAGCTGCCAGAGAAAGAGGCTTGAAGTGGGCAGATAGCCAAAGAGATGTTCCTTTGCTGGAACAAGACTTACCCCGTGTTGCGTGTTCTTTACTTCTTTACATCTACAGCACAAGTAAGTGGAATGAATGTCTTAACATCCCGAAGTCTTGAGACCGTTAAGGGGATTGCAGTCATGGACAAGGAAGGCCATGTCCTAGGCCATTCCAAAATTGCTGGGAGAAAGGTGAGAGACAGCATAGAGCTATAGCTGCTTACCCTTTGGGCAAAGACTTGACTTTTCTGTTTGAAAGCCAGTGACAAATTCATGTCTGCGTTCAACCTTTCTTTACCCGTCTTTCCTCAGCATGCTGAGAGAGAAATTTTGCCTTTTGCCCCCTGATATGTAAAAGATGGAGTGTTAGTCTGGGTTCTCTGGAGAAACAGAACCAATGGGATATATGTACATATCTTCTTTTTCTGAGACAGGGTCTTGCTCTGTCACCCCAGCTGAAATGCAGTGGTGCAATCTTGGCTCACTACAACCTCTGCCTCCTGAGCTCAAGCGATCCTCCCACCTCAGCCTCAAGCAGCTGAGACCACGGGCACACACTACTGCATCTGGCTAATTTTTTGTATTTTTTAGTAGAGATGAGTATTCACCATGTTGGCCAGGCTGATCTCAAACTCCTGAGTTCAAGTGATCTTCCCGCCTTGGCCTACCAAAGTGCTGGAATTACAGGTGTGTGCCACTGCACCCAGGCAGTACATGTCTAATAAGAGATCTGTTCTAAGGAGTTGGCTTGCACAATTGTGGGAATCTGCAGGGCAGGCCTGGAGGCTGGAAACTTGGGCAGGAGCTGCTGCTTCAGTCTTAAGACAGAAGTTCTTCTTTGAGAAACCTCAGTTTTTGCCTAGAAGGCCTCCAACTGATTGGGTGAGGCCCACCCACATTGTGAAGGGTAACCTTTTCTTTTCTTTTCTTTTCTTTTTTTTTTTTTGAGAGTGAGTCTCGCTCTGTCATCCAGGCTGGAGTGCAGTCGCATGATGATCTTGGCTCACTGCAGCCTCCGCCTCCTAGGTTCAAGCGATTCTCCTGCCTCAGCCTTCCAAGAAGCTGGGATTACAGGCATGTGCTATCACGCTTGGCTAATTTTTGTACTCCTGGCCTCAACTGATCCTCCTGCCTTGGCCTCCCAGAGCACTGGGAGGTGTGAGGCACTGCACCCAGCTAAGAGCAAATATCAAATCAGCAAGTTGTTCCCAGCACCTCCTGCCTGCCAGGCTCAGTGCTAGGCTCTGGAGACCCACACCCTTGGCCACTGAGAGCCCCTGCTCCCCAGGAGCCCCAGCCTCCCAGCTGGAAGGTAGCCTCAGGCCTGTCTGGCTGTCTGGAGTCCATCTCACCAGAAGAAACTTCATTTTGGGGATAAGCAGCATGTTAGGGTCAAAGGAAAGCTTTGCTGGTCTGCTTTAAAAAAAAAAAAAGTCTTTTTCCTCTGAAGAGTAAAGTGTCTGCAACTGTGCGTAAGCATAAATATTCTTCTGTCGCTTCCCTGTCCCTGGAAAGTTATTTTCTTTGGCTACAATTTCAGAAAATGCGTAACCGGCAGTATCTGATGGTAACAGGGCACCGCTGGTCGGATTTCAGGTGATTCCTGGATGTTGTTTCCCCTGACTGGCCCCATAAGCCACTCCTTTGCACACAGCACCTCTTAATGACAGCGTCTTACTTGGAGTGTCCTTCCCACGCACGGGATCAATGGAAAGAGGCGGGCCTCATCCCACTGACGCGGAAACACAGCACACCAGCAGCCGCTTTTCCCTTCCGGAAGTCAAGCAATTTTACTTTACATCCCTGAGACTTTTAAATTTTATTTTATTTATTTTATTTTAGAGACTGAGTCTCACTTTGTCGCCCAGGCTGGAGTGCAGTGGTGTGATCTCGGCTCACTGCAACTTCCACCTTCCGGGTTCAAGTGACTCTCCTGCCTCAGCCTCCCGAGGAGCTGGGATTATAGGCATGAGCCACCATGCCCGGCTGATTTTTGTGTTTTTAGTAGAGATGGGGGTTTCACTATGTTGGTCAGGCTGGGCTTGACTCCTGACCTCAGGTGATCTGCCGGCCTCTGCCTCTCAAAGGGCTGGGATTACAAGTGTGAGCCACCGTGCCTGACCCCTGAGACCTTATTTTAAAAACAGCCCTCCTCGGCTTCCTCTGTTTTTTTGGGGGGAAAGGCATTCCCTGCAGAGGGAACTGCACAAGCGTGACTGTCACCTGAAGCAGGGCAGAGGTGTGAGCAGAGAGCAGGGGCCTGGCGGTAGGAGGAGCTGGCAAGGTAGGTCAAAGCCAATCGTGGGAAGCTGGAAATGGAAGGAACAGAGTTCAGGGAAGGACAGGGGCAGTTGTGCCTGCTCTTCTTGAGCACACAGTGTGCTGTTTGTGGTGGTGTGTCTTACTCAGGGGTGAGTTCTAAAGTTAACATACTAGCTACTCAGGAGGCTGGGGCAGGAGGATCGCTTGAGGCCAGGAAGTCAAGACCAGCTTGGGCAACATAGTGAGACCACATCTCTGCAGTAAATCAAAAAGTTAGCTGGGCTTGGTGGGGCATACCTGTGATCCTGGCTACTTGGGAGGCCGAGGTAGGAGGATCGCTTGAGCCTGGGAGGTCGACACTGCAGTGAGCCATAATCACGCCACTGTACTCCAGCCTGGATGACAGAGTGAGACCCTGTCTCTAAAAATAAACAAATAAAAGTAGTAATACAGTTAACGTGAGCTGTTTTATAGTCAGAATTTCCCTTACTAGTCCCTTGAAGTGCCCTTGAGGGTACATAGTTTTGTTCATATCACCCACGCAGTACATTGTATGTTTAAATGTTTGATATATATAGAAAAGATTACAAAAATGTTATAACCTGTATATAACACAATTTTGTAGTGTAACACTTTTAATTTGCTATATGAAATGTGGGTACGGACAGGCGGCCTCGTGTGGGTCCCATGCTGTGCCCGTGTCCTCAGAGCTGGGTGTTTGGAGGCTCCCCCACTAGCAGGTGTGGGAGTCGCTGCCGAGCCAGGTCAGGACAGGAGCCAGTGGCAGAGACCTGGCTTAGAAGGGAAATATAGAGCGAACCTCCGTGGCCAATCCAGCGTTTCCACTGAGGAACAATTTGGTACTCCGTGAGGATTCGTCTAGAAGCCACCTTTGCTTGTACTTAGTGGATAGTTTATTGGGGGTGGTTTGGCAGACGGATGGAGACCGCTGTGGAGTCAGGAGGAGGTGAGTCCCCTCTCAGCTGTTCCTGCACCAAATGTAGCCGACCTCCACACACCTGTACGTGGAAAGGTGCATGGAAGGCATCCCCTCCACCTCTTTCCACAGGTGTTCTTTAGTGAGAAGGGAGGGTTGTTGTTGCCTGTCTCTGGCAGGAGTTTTGGGATCCCTGGAAATCATCTTGCTCCTGTACTAAGCTTTTTTTTTTTTTTCTTTTTTGAGACAGAGTTTCACTCTGTTGCCGAATCTGGAGTGCAGTGGTGTGATCTCAGCTCACTGCAACATCTGCCTCTCAGGTTCAAGTGATTCTTGTGCCTCACCCTCCTGAGTAGCTAGGACTACAGGTACATACCACCATACCTGGCTAAGTTTTTTATTTTTTGGTAGAGACCAGGATTTCACCATGTTGGCCAGGCTAGTCTCAAACTCCTGACCTCAAGCGATCCGCCTACCTCAGCCTCCCAAAGTGCTAGGATTACAGGCATGAGCCACCGTGCCCGGCCTAAGCTGCTTTCTTTTCATTTTTGCTAGGCTACTAGAGAAACGGCAGCATCCAGGGGAGTGCTGCTTGGGACCTCAACTGTGATTCCTGAAGTCTTCACCTACTTCTTTAAAAGGTAAGAGGCACGCTCATATCCCCAGGTAGGAAAAAACATTTTGAAAGTCAAATTCTTATAAAACCTGTCAGATACTGACCCTGGTGGAGGATGGGAAGAGGTTGGCTCAGTAACCTTCCCAAAAACACTCATCAAAGCTAAGACAGTCCGATTGATTGGGGCAGGTGTGGAAATCCAGGTGTGTGGATTCCACTGAATGGGGAATCCAGCCCAGGCTCTGCCCCCAGTTACCCCACATCATTGGTATATCCAAGGACCTTCCACAGCCATTTCCTCACCTCTAGAATGAGGGGCTTCGATGAGGTGCAGGTTCTCCCAGCTCTGATGTGCTGTGAATATTGCTCAAGCCCTCCCCTCCACACCCCCATCCAAGCATGTTTTAAATTAGCTTCAGTGACTTCGGATTCAGATTCATCCCTTTTAAGAAGCCAGAAATGGCCCATGAGGTGGAGGACCTGGGCATGAGTCAGGATTTCTGTGGCCATCAGTTTGAGAAACCTAACCTACAAGAGCTCAGGCCCGAGGGTAGATGTGGGGCTTTAGGGATCAGAACTGGCAAAGAATGCAGCCCATGGCAGCTTGAACAGAAGCTCCCCTGCTGCACGTGTCTCCCTCTCACCCTCATGGGTGTTGGTTCCTTCTCTGCTGCCAGATTGGCTTCCTCATACTGATGAGGGACCCACTTGCTGCTGACTCCCAGCTCATAGCCTCATGGCCGCCTGATCAGAGGTGGAACACAGCAAACCCCAGGGGAGGCAGGAATGTCTTCCCCTCAGAGCAGACTCCTGGGTAAGGATCCTGTGGGCCTGAGTTGGGTCATGTGCCTGGCGCTGTGCATCCTCCCCTCCAGTGTGCGCGAGGCTGGGAATTGCCTGCTAGGACCACACGTGGAACACATTTCCAAGAAGGAGGGATGGGACGGGCATGGTAGCTCACGCCTGTAATCCCAGCACTTTGGGAGACTGAGGCAGGCAGATCACCTGAGGTCAGGAGTTCGAGACCAGCCTGGCCAACATAGTGAAACACTGTCTGTACTGAAAATACAAAAATTGGCTGGGCATGGTGGCATGCGCCTGTAATCCCAGCTACTTGGGAGGCTGAGGCAGGAGACTCACTTGAACCCGAGAGGCAGAGGTTGCAGTGAGCCGAGATCACACCATTGCACTTTAGCCTGGGCAACAGAGTGAAACTCTATCTTAAAAAAAAAAAAAAAAAAAAAAAAGAACGATGGAGGACAGCAGCCAGCCTGGGCAGAGCCAACCATCACTTTCCCAAGCATGATCGAGCTGGATGGGTGCAGAGACTTTTGCTCCAGCAGGCACTCCTGGGCTGCTCTGGCTGGAGCTCCTGTTAAAGCTGGGCCCAATTCCCATGAGGCCTACACGCATAGCACAGGCTTCCTGGGAGGGAGAGAGGGTCCATTTCTCAGTGGGCATGGAGATGCCTGGAAGTACTGAGCCATCAAGTGACCTCCCAGAAGCACCATCCCAGAGCCATGACAGTAGGTGGTACCCAAGCTGGAGTGTCCCTGGTGGATCTTCTAACTCGGCTCTCTCAAAGCCCCACCCCAGGGTAGAGACCACATTCTTTGTCTCTTACACTCTCTGAAGGTCAAAGTGAGGATGTCACATCCACGTCAGAATAGCCCAGAGAGCACAGGCTCTGGAATCTGTGAGCAGCTTTTGAGCCGTGGGATTCTGGACAAGTTACTTTACTTCACAAGTCCAGGCCTTTGTTTTCTCATTTGTATGAAGGGGATGAAAATAACACAAAGCTCAGAAGGCTATGGAGGTACCAAGCAAGCAAATGCTGGTGATGTGTTGAACACCGTGCCTGATGCACATGGATGCAGCCGCTCTTCTTGCCTGTTGGTGACTTGAATGGGCCTGCAGCGGCACGCAGGATGGAATTTGCAATTGGAGAGCAGAAGCTCAGCCACTGAAAACAGGCCCTAGGCTGGGCACAGTGGCTCACGCCTGTAATCCCAGCACTTTGGGAGGCCAAGGCAGGCAGATCACTTGATGCCAGGAGTTTGAGACCAACCTGGCCAGCATGGTGGAACCCCATCTCTACTAAAAATACAAAGATTAGCCAGGTGTGGTGCATGCCTGTAATCCCAGCTACTCAGGAGGCTGAGGCAGGAGAATTGCTTGAGCCCCGGAGATGGAGGTTGCAGTGAGCCAAGATCACACCATTGCACTCCAGCCTGGGTGACAGAGGAAGACTCAAAAAAAGAAAACAGGCCCCAATCCAACAGTTCAGGTGCACTAAATATTTAAAAAAAAAAAACAGGCCCCAATCTAGCTGTTCAAAATATAAACAAGCCCTGATAGTTTAACACTTGTGAGCTGTGCCTTGTCTCTTACAGGACCCAGTTTTCCCTGGCAAACGCAGGGTCATTGTGGATCTGGAAACTGGCTTGTACTGTCGGGTCAATGGGACTGATGTTGCCAATTTCTTTTAGTTTGTTTCCACAGATTGGACGGGTAAGTGCCCCCATTCCACTTTTCTCTAAAAGGTTTTTATTTTGCAGTTGTAAGAGTAAAATAAATAAATTATTCTTTTAAAAAATCTGCAAAAAGTTTACAAAAGTATAAAACAAGACGAGGTGCAGTGGCTCACACCTGTAATCCCAGCGCTTTGGGAGGCCAAGGCGAGAGGATTGCTTGGACCTAGGAGCTCAAGACCTGCCGAGGTAACATAGTGAGACCTCCATCTCTACAAAACAGAATACACAAATTAGCTGGCTGTGGCAATGCACACCTGTTGTCCCAGCTGCTCAGGAGGCTGAGGTGGGAGGATTACCTGGGTCCAGGACGTTGAAGCTGCAGTGAGTCATGATTGTGCCACTGCACTCCAGCCTGGGTAAGAGTGAGACCTTATTTCAAAAAACTAAAATCATGAAACAAAATACCGGCCGGGTGTGGTGGCTCACACCTGTAATCCTAGCACTTGAGGAGGCCAAGGCGGGTGGATCACCTGAGGTCCGGAGTTCAAGACCAGCGTGGCCAACATGGTGAAACCTTGTCTCTAATGAAATACAAAAATTAGTAGGGCAGGCTGGCAGGTGCCTGTAATCCAAGCTACTTGGGAGGCTGAGACGGGAGAATCGCTTGAACCCGGGAGATGGTGGTTGCAGTGAGCTGAGATCATGCCACTGCACTCCAGCCTGGGTGACAGGATGAGCCCCTGTCTCAAAAAAAAAAAAAAAAAGCCGGGCACAGTGGCTCATGCCTGTAATCCCAACACTTTGGGAGGCTGAGGCGGGCGGATCACGTGAGGTCAGGAGTTCAAGACCAGCCTAGCCAATGTGGTGAAACCCCGTTTCTTAAAAACAAACAAACAAAATACAGTTGACGTTTGAACAACCTGGGGGTTAGGAGTCAAAAATCCAAGTATAACCTTTGACTCCCCAAAAACTTAGCTATTAATAGCCTACCATTGACTGGAAGGCTTACCAATAACATAAAAACTCAAGTAACACATATTTTATATGTTATATGCTATATTCATATAATAAACCAGAGAAAAACAGAATGTTATTAAGAAAATCAGGCCAGGCGCAGTGGCTCATGCCTGTAAAAAAAAAAGCTTTGGGATGCTGAGGCAGGTGGATAACTTGAGATCAGGAATTCAAGAGCAACTTAGCCAACATGGTAAAACTCCAACTCTACTAAAAATATAAAAATTAGCCAGGTGTGGTGGTGCCTGTAATAGCAGCTACTTGGGAGGCTAAGGCAGGAGAATCGCTTGAACCTGGGGAAGTGGAGGTTGCAGTGAGCCAAGATCATGACATTGCACTCCAGCCTGGGTGACAGAGTGAGACTCAGACTCAAAAAAAAAAAAAAAATCATAAGGAGAAAATATATTTACTGTTCATTAAGTGAAAGTGAGTCATCAGTTCCAGTGAGGATCAAGGTCTTCATGTTGAGGAGGCTACGGAGGAGGAGGAGGGGTTGGTCTTGCTGTCACAGGGGTGACCGAGGGGGAAGAAAATCAATGTATAAGTGGACCTGCATCCTTCAAACTTGTATTATCCAAGGGTTGACTGTAATGATATTTATATTTAATTCTGTCCCTCAGATCTCTTGGTGCAGTTTTGGGTTCTGTTTTTCTTTAACAGTATTTCATAAGCATTTTTTTCTGGAGCATAAAAAGAAATATTTTAAAAATATTTAATTAAATAAATTTTAAATACTCCAGAATGTTCTATAACTATACCCTGTCCAGTGGAACTTTCTGCAGTGATGGAAATGTTCTGTAATAGCTTGGTGTTGTCCAGTATGGTAGCCATGAGCTACAAGTGCTACTGAGCACTTCAAGAGAGGCTGGTATCACTAGGGAACTGAATTGTAAATTAACTTAAATTTTATTGATTTATTTAGAGACAGAGTTTTGCTCTTGTTGCCCAGGCTGGAGGGCAATGGCACGATCTCGGCTCATCACAAACTCTGCTTCCCAGATTCAAGTGATTCTCCTGCCTCAGCCTCCCCAGTAGCTGGGATTACAGGCACGCACTACCATGCCTGGCTAATTTTGCATTTTTAGTAGAGATGGCGTTTCTCTATATTGGTCAGGCTGGTCTCGAACTCCTGACCTCAGGTGATCTGCCTGCCTTGGCCTCCCAAAGTGCTGGGATTACAGGCGTGAGCCACCGCGCCCGGCCAAGTTAAATTTTAAATGAGGTACTCTCATGTGTTTAGTGGCTACTGGACAGCCCAGTTCTGTAGATAATTTATAATGTAATTTATGATGAGTCAGACTGCCTGGACTCAGATTCCAGCTTCTCCATGACCTTGGTCAACTTGCTTAGTTTCCTTATCTGTTAAAGGGAGCTGAAGGTAATGGCATCTCTGCAAAGGATTGTTGCTTAGTAGGTAGCAAGGACATTTTTTTTTTAAGTCAGAAAGCCAGCTTTTTTTAATGTCCAAAACTCTGCCATAAATTTCTAGCAGATGTCAAGGATATTACTGATGCTAGCAGATATTAGCAGTTTCTTGACTAAAATTTTCAAGTGCTTGTTTCTGTCACTATAAATATATATGCCTTCAAAAGCATTTATATTTATGGAATGATCTTGTTCAGAACCCAGATTTTATAGGTTTAGGTTGTAGGATCATTCATTCAAGCAGCTTTGCCAGCACAATGTAGAAGTTTCAAATAGTTATGCTTATTACTGTGCTGTAGGCGGGAGGTTGGGGAGTGAGGCAGCATCTCAATAAAATTTCAGGCCAGACATGGTGGCTCACATCCGTAATCCCAACACTTTGGGAAGCCAAGGTGGGAAGAATGCTTGAGGCCAGGAGTTTCAGAACAACCTGGGCAATGTAGTGAGACCCTGTCTCTCCAAAAAGTGTTCTGAAAATTAGGCCGGGTGCTGTGGCTCATGCCTGTAATCCCAGCACTCTGGGAGGCCCAGGTGGGAGGATCACTTGAGCTCAGGGTTCGAGATCACCCTGGACCTCATCCCTATTCTGAAACAAAATTTAAAAAAAGAAAAAATAATAATTAGCCAGGCATGGTGGTATGTACCTGTAGTCCCAGCTACTCAGACAGATAAGGTAGGAGGATCACCTGAGCATGGGAGGTCAAGGCTACAGTGGGCCCACAGAGTGAGACCCTGTCTCAAAAAAATAAAATTAGTAGGGTGAAGTGGCACATATGTGCAGTCCCAGCTACTCAGAAGGCTGCAGTGAGAGCATCACTTGAGCCCAGGAGTGAGAGGGAAGAGTTCATCCCCAGTGGAGGGTGCAGAGGGCTGAAAGGGCACGTGAGGCTGCAGGGAACTGGCGGGATGCTGGGGGCCAGGTGCCAGGGCCTACACAGCCAGGCCAAGGAGGTGGACAGCAGACGAGTCATGCAAGGTTGGAAGGGGCAGAACTCCCAGAGGCCAGAGTTGGGGCAGGAAAGGGAGTCAATCTCATGCATGACCCCAGTTGCCAAGACATGCTTGCTAGACTTTGAAAATACCCTGTTGCGCTGAGTTCATTTCATTCTTTCTACATTTATTGTTTGTTTGTATATTTGAAACAGGGTTTCACTCTGTTGCTCAGGCTGGAGGGCAGTGGTATGATCATGGCTTACTTTAGCCTTGACTCCCAGGCTCAAGTGATCCTCTGGCCTCAGCCTGCCAAGTAGCTAGGACTACAGGAACGTACCACTACACTTGGATAATTTTTTATTTTTTTGTATAGATGGGGTCACACTATATTGCCCAGGCTAATTGTAAACTCCGCAGCTCAAGTGATCTCCTGATCTCGGCTCACTGTAACTTCCACCTCCCAGGTTCAAGCAATTCTTGTGCCTCAGCCACCAGAGTAGCTGGGACTACAGGCATGTGCCACCATGCCTGGCTAATTTTTGTATTTTTTGTAGAGATGGGGTTTCACCATGTTAGCCAGGCTGGTCTTGAACTTCCGGGCTCAAGTGATCTACCCGCCTCAGCCTCTCCCAAAGTGTTGGGATTACACGCATGAGCCATTGTGCCCAGCCATCTTAAAACTTGTTAATGGAAACTTTCAATTATAAACAAATGTAAACAACAATAATAGGCCAAGGGTGGTGATGCGTGCCTGTAGTCCCAGCTGAGGCACGAGCATCACTTGAACCTCGAAGGTGGAGGTTGCAGTGAGCTGAGATCGTGCCACTGCACTCCAGCCTGGGCAACAGAGCAAGACTCTGTCTCAAAAAAAAAGTTTAAAAGAAGTTCCTTTACTACTTGGGTGATTTAAAAGAAAATAGGTTACATTTTCTGCTATGGATTAGACATTATTGAAAAAGATGTACTGTGAAATGGTTGCTTTCAGAAAATGATGATTTGTTTTTTAACTTGGCTTCTGAGGCAAGAAAAACTATAAATAGAAATATAAATTTAACTATTTTTCAGATACAGTGCAGTCACCTCGAAGAGGATATTCAGTCTTTAACAGAAGAAACAGAACTGTTTTATCACAGAGGATTGTAGGCGTGAGTTTTAGGTGAACTTATGTAGTTCCTGCTCGAAAACCTTGCCCTCTCCAGGTTCGGTTTAGAGAACTCTGCCACCGGTCTTCTGGGGACCCCAGAGGTGTCTGTGCTGACAAGGTGACTTAAAATTCCACACTGAGATCATCCCCAGGCTGGTGTGTCTGGGGTTTTTAAGGCTGGCTAGAGAAGACAGCAGGAAGGGGCCCCCCTCTGACACCTTGGGGGCTGTCGAGGGGATGGTTGCAGTGAGGCTCCACCTGCGAAAGGGTCTGTGAAATCACTAATTAATAAACCTGTCTCAAGTTGAGTATTTGAAGAAAGAACACAAAGAGTCCACCATGCCCAGGACACAGGCGTTACATGGATAGCCCATCTCAAGTGGAACACGCACCCCTGGGGAGCTGTTTATGGCCTCCAACCCCAAAAACAATCTTGTTTCCTTACTCGGCGTCCTCCATTCTAGAAGGCTACTTAAAACCTTTGCTGCCCTCCGCACAGTGCCTCCTTTCTCCTCTCTGCCAAAGGACCCTGCCTCCTCTGCCACGAAACCAAGGTCAGCAGTGAAGCCTCCTGTCCTGCACCCTCACCCACACCCACAACCACACCCATCCTTCCTCCATGCAAGGCCAGCATCCTCCAGGCTCTGGGCCCCTCTCTGCTTCCTCAAAGCTGTGCTCTGCAGCCTCTGTCTGCTAGGTCCTTCCCTGAAGTATGTAAACTGCTTGTCAGCCAGGCGCGGTGACTCTCAGGAATTGACACCACCACCTCCCAGGTGCAGCAGACAGGATCCCTGGGGCACCCTCTCCCCACCTTACTCCCAGCCTATTCAGTAGACTGGGCCCAGGACACACAGTCTGGAACCCTCATATGCCCACTGCTACCTCCCAGTGCAGTCCAACAGCACCCCCTGCTGGCCTGCCTGGCCCATCGGCCTACTCCCTCCAGTCTGTATTCCAGCCTGCTCTTCTAAACTACACCTGCTGAACAGCTTTTTTTTTTTTTTGAGACGGAGTCTTGCTCTGTCACCCAGGCTGGAATGTGGAGTCCAGTGAGGCAATCTTGGCTCACTGCAATCTCCACCTCCTGATTCAAGTGATACTTGTGCCTCAGCCTCCTGAGTAGCTGGGACTACAGGTGTGTGCCAGCCACCATACTCAGCTAATTTTTTTTTTTTTAAATAGAGATGCGGTTTCCCCGTGTTGGCCAGGCTGGTCTTGAACTCCTGACCTCATGATCCACCCGCCTCGGCCTCTCAAAGTGCTGGGATTACAGGCATGAGCACTGCACCTGGCCTGAAAAGAAGCCTTAAATGGCTTAGTGCGTCAAGATCAAGCCCACATTCCTCACCACAGCAAGCCTTTCCCGTACTCCTATCCTGCCATTCCCTCCCCTCCCTCTAAACCCCTCCAGGTCTTCACACGGGCTGTGGGCTCTCCTCTGGGCCTTCACACAGCTGTTTCCTCCGGTCTGAGTGGATGTCTCCTTATGCTTCAAGTCTGACTTTGATGTTGATCACTCCCTCTGGGAGGCCTTCCAGGATTGACAGCACGGAACTGGGTGCCTAGCTGTGTGTTCCCATACAGACATTCTAACGGATGTTTCACATATCAGGCCTAGCACTAGCCGCACTACAGCAGCCTGTCTGCTGACCCTATTCCCCAAGCTGACTGTGCACAGCACCTCGAGAGCAGGGGCTGCTGCCCGTAAGGGTAGCTCAAAATATAACACAGGGCATGGCACAGAGTAGGTACCTCAACATTCGCGTACTGGAGGAATGTTTCCAACGCACCCTACCCCAAATTACCGAAGAATTTATCTGTGGTTTCGTTTCCCCAAGGCCAGAATGGTGGTTATTTCCAAATAACCATCATTTGGTGAGGAAAGTTTCACAACAGCCTAAAAGGACATCAGTAAATGGCTCAGTCTGACCACAGGCTTACACTAACCAAAATTAAAGTCAGAGAACAAGATGGGCAAGAGCTGCCAGTGGAAGTTTAACCACTAACAGGTGAACAGAAATGTGAAGGCACCTTTCAAGGACAGGAGACTGAAGTTACAGAGGCAGCCCAGGAAGGCGGGTGGAGGAGGGCTAGGGTGGGCGGGAAGGGTGTGGTGAGGGATGGCGTCAACATTTTTTTTTGTGTTGAAACCGAGTCTCACTCTGTCACCCAGGCTGGAATGCAGTGATGCCACCTTGGCTCACTGCAACCTTTGCCTACTGGCTTCAAGCAATTATCTTGCCTCAGCCTCTCGAGTAGCTGGGGCTACAGGTGTGCGCCAACATGCCCAGCTAATTTTTGTATTTTTAGTAGAGACATGGGGTTTCACCACATTGGCCACGCTGGCCTCGAACTCCCTACCTCAGTTGATCTGCCCGCCTCAGCCTCCCAAAGTGCTGGGATTACAGGTGTGAGCCACCGCGCCCGGACAGCTTGAACTTTTAGACGACAGGTCTTTTAATAATAATTCCCTAGTGCCCTCACAGTTGAAAAGAGGGTTTTTTTCCCCTTCTCTGTGGAATGAGCAGAATTAGAGAAAGAGGGGACAATTAGTCACCCACTTAAAAGTAGTTGAATATCAAAATATTTCAATTTTATTTCTGCATCATAAATTTATAATTTGAACAACTGATCATTAGCTAATATAGTAATACAAGAAAATGAGGAAGAAAAAGATGTTAGTATTTTTCATTTCCATAAAGTGCAGACTTAATTTTCAGTTGCTTGCCTTAGTAAACATCCTCTCATTTCAGGTCCTCCCCTGCCCTCACTCAAAAAAGGAGGGTAATTTTTATTTAACAAATACGTAAAACCAAGAAAAAATGAAAGATCCAATAATGTTTTTTGCAAACGTGTTTCCAGGTAACATTTCCAAGGACATCAGTACTGAGTGAAAAATAATCCTCTACAATCAATGTGAATGAACACACAAGTACAGCATTTAGACCTCCATGCTTATTTGGCCATTTTAAGGTCTCCAGTTATGAAAAAGGTACATAACTGAATGAACAGCTTGCCTTGACATGTGGCCAAATTACTTTCACTTAAGTTGCTGGAAGCCTTTCTCTGTTTTGGCCCCTGTAAGAAGTTAACTCTCATATTCCCTTAGCAATAATCTAAGGTCACTGTTTCAGTCCTACACACTTTTATAGTCAATGGGCTTCTTAGATTACCACATAAAGACTGGCACCCTTTTCAAAAGAATATTGCTAACAGGGTTAAATGAGTGCTAATGGCTGAACATTTGCCAAATGCTTCCTTCTGCGATGATAGTCTAAAAATGGATTATTAAAGTTGTCTAATCAAGTATAAAATATATGCAAAACTCTCATAATAAAGGCAAAATGCTCAAAGGCCAGGAAAAACCTTTTTTTTTTTTTAACTTTTACAAGAAAGTGCAACTGCAGGGTCTCTTGAATGATCTTCTAGACAGTTCTGCAGAAAACTTAGCAGTTTGGCTCAGAAAGTAGAGTTCCTCAGGAGGAATTGAAGTTCTTCCTAGAAGAACAGAAAGCCACATTTCAGGCAGCTTTCTGAAAGTGAACCATTAGCCTATGACTACACAGTGAGACAAAGTGGAACGTGTCATAATGAAGGCTTTCGCATTTGTAGTGATGCGCTTTTTTTTCCTCTTACCCCAGGACCTCTAGCCGTTTTGTAATGTTATATAAAGGAGTTACAGCACTTTGTCCAGCACTGACAGCAGGCAGGAAACTAATCAGCTAGGAGAAAATCAGAAGTGTGTTCACGTGTTTCGATGTTTTTCAGGTCAAAGCTCAAAACTTGCAAATAAATCATTAAAAATATATAACAGTTTCTCTGTTATTTTCAGGACTTTATGTAGTTAATGGATAATCAGAGTGAAAGAGGGCTATCAGTCATCAGTGATACATTCTGTCACACAGTCAGATTTTCAGCATTTGTTCAGCTGCTGCTAGATGATAAAGGAAGTTTTCTGTTGCTGGTGGAAATCGTTTTTGCTTTAGTGCCTCCAAATTAAGGACTCTCTTTTCTCCATCAGCCGAAACTTCTGAAAACGGTGCTAGGTTGGTAAAGATTTCTCTTGTTTTTAGAGCAATATCCTTTAATGGAACAGGAAAATATGCAACGTTAGTATCCAAAACTTGCGTATTTAGTCTCTAGAATTCTTCCTGCTATTTTATCATACTGTTTATAAATTATGAGAAATGAGCTCAGCGTGAATGAGCTCATGCCTGTAATCCCAGCACTTTGGGTGCCCGTGGCAGGAGGACGGCTTGAGCCAGGAGTTAGAGGCTGCAGCGAACTATGATCATGCCACTGCACTCCAGCCTGGGCAACCCTGTCTCAAAAACAAACCACTAAGAGATAACTCGTGTTTTCTGTTGTTGTTTTTGAGATAGGGTCTCTGTCACCCAGGTTGGAGTGCAGTGGTGCAATCGTGGCTCACTGCAGCCTCGACCTCCCAGGCTCAAGTGATCCACCCACCTCAGCCTCCCGAGCAGCTGGAACTACAGGCGCACACCACCACACCCAGCTAATTTTTAAATATCTTTTGTACAGATAGGGTTTCACCATGTTGCCCAGGTTGGTCTCAAACTCCTGGGCTCAAGTGATCTGCCCACCTCGGCCTCCCAAACTGCTGGGATTATAGATATCTAAGCCATTGTGCCTAGCCTGATAATTCTTTTTAAAGAAAAATATTAGGAAAAATGAAACAAAATAACTTAGAAAAATCAATGTCATCGATTTTTAAAAATCATTTTAGCCATTTCATGAGTGTATAATTCAGTGGCATTAAGTACATTTGCAGTGCTGCACAGCCATCACCCCTCTTCCCGAACTTTCACCAGCCCAAGCAGAAACTCTGTACCCATTAAACAAGAATCCCATTTCCCCTCGCTTAGCCTCTGGTAACCTCTGTTCTACTTTCTACCTCTGTGAATTTGTCTGCTCTAGATAGTTCGTATAAGTGGAATCATACTTTTATCCTTTAGTGTCTGGCTTATTTCATTAGCATGTTTTCAAGGTTCATCCATGTTGCAGCACGTATCAGAATTCTATTCCTTTTTTTCCCCTACCAACAAAGCCACATTCAAAACATTCCATTACTTTTTAAGGCTAATATTCCATCGTATAGAAAGACTACATTTTGCTTACCCATTCTTCTAAAGGACACTGGGCTGCTTCTACCTCTTGGCTACTGTTAACATTACTGTGGACATTTCCATACAAGTACAGTCATGCACCACATAATGACGTTTCGGTCAACCAGGGACCACATATACAATGGTAGACCCATAAGATGATAATACTGTATTTTTACTGTACCTTTTTTTTTTTTTTTTTTTTTTGAGACGACGTTTCACTCTTATTGCCCAGGCTGGAGTGCAATTGTGCAATCTTGGGTCACTGCAACCTCCGCCTCCCAAGTTCAAGTGATTCTCCTGCCTCAGCCTCCCAAGTAGCTGGGATTATAGGCACCCACCACCACACCTGGCTAATTTTGTATTTTTAGTAGAGAAGGTTTCGCCATGTTGGCCAGGCTGGTCTTGAATTCCTGACCTCAGGTGATCCACCCACCTCAGCCTCGCAAAGTGCTGGGATTACAGGCATGAGCCACCACACCTGGCCGAGTCCCTGCTTTCAATTATTTTGGGTATATGCCCAGAAACAGCATTGTTAAATTATATGGTAACTCAACGTTTAACTTTTTGAGAAATGCAGCTATTGTTTTTTGAAGAAATCTCTTCCCAAAAGTCCTCTTCTGCCTGGGATAAGTAACCCGGCACCTGCCACACAGGCTTTATTCCTTTTGGGTGGCTGAGGACTCACTAAAGCGCTCATTCAAATCATGTCTTCTAGCCAGGCACGGTGGCTCACACCTGTAATGCCAGCACTGTGGGAGGCTGGGGCGAGCGGAGCACTCGAGGGCAGGAGTTCGAGACCAGCCTGGCCAACATAGTGAAACCTCATCTCTGCTAAAAATACAAGATTAGCCAAGTATGGTGGCAGGCACCTGTAATCCCAGCTACTTGGGAGGCTGAGGCAGGAGAATCGTTTGAACCTGGGAGGTGGAGGTTGCAGTGAGCCAAGATCACAGCACTGCACTCCAGCCTGGGCATCAGAGTGCAAAAAAAAAAAAAAAAGAAAAAAAATCAGGTCTTCTTCCTTGTTTGCTGACATCATTAACTCGTTCATGTATTTCTGAACCCTTACAACATTCCCAGCACTTTCACTTGCCTTCTCCAAGGTCTCTTACATTATACTCAGTCATCTAGGTAGCACTTTTAGTCTGTGAACAACACAGTAATGCAGAACTCACATTTACATATTTTGCTGATATTTTAACAATATGTCTTTTCTCTAATTCTGGAGAATAGGAGGACAATGAGGATTCACATGGTAGGAAAGAGGTGGCCCCAGAGTCTCTAGTGTTCAGGTCCTTAGAGCAAGATCGGTCCACTCTTCCTGCCCACAGCTGGCCAGGCCACCAGCACTAGAGAGAAATGGCCCCTCTCATCTTTCCGCTGTCAGGTCACCTCTTTAGAGAGCTGTCCTACCCATCCCTCCAATATTCACCTCCTCAACCCCTTGTTCCTGTCACAGCATCTATCATGGGTTGTAATTATCTTGTCAGTTATTATTTCCTGTGCATCTACTCCACTAAAGTACAGGCTCCATGAGGGCAGGGATTTGCTTGCCACTGCATCCCCACTGCCAGTGCAATGAGCCTGACAAACAGAGCTCAAGAAACACTGAGTAGGGCGGCCCAAGCCCTCGCGGGGCCCATGGCCACCCTAAAAAAAAAAAGAAAGAAAAGAAACACTGAGTAAATGAGAATGGATAAGTGAAGAAAGCATGAGGGGTTGGGCCAAATGAGGATAGCATGCATATCAGAGGTGCCCCAGGTAGGACAGGCGCACACAGGAGACAGTCCTTCCAGGCCCTCCAGCCCCAGGTTGAGTCAGGCATCTAGAGGGGGCAGGGCCTGGGAGAGGCTACGCTGGAAGTGTAGCCTTCAGGAGAGGAGCAAGGAGCTGGGAACAGACCAAATGCAAGGAGACTGGGCGGCTGCAGGCCACCATGTGGAAAGCACAAGAAATAAAACCCATTTGCCATCCCAGTTTGGCAAGGGCAGAGCAGGTGCCCTCTGGTCCACATGAACACTAGCCAGTGTGCCAGGTAGATCCTGGCATAGAGCTGGCTCTGCAGTATGTGGCAACAGTCACTAAGTGGGACAGGAGTCTGACTGCATGACTTCTGTTGTCCTGGGGACAAGACAGCAAAGCCACATTGAGTTCCTCATGCTCATCAACAACCTCCCCTTTATAATTTGTTCCTCCAGGGAAATTCTCTCAGGAAGAAAGAGTGCACTGGCTGGGCCAGAAGAGCCTTCCAGACCACTTAGTAGTTACATTTCTCATTGCCAGCAGTTGGTGTCAGCACCTGCCCCTGTGTATACCTGCTCTCGAGCCCGGTAACTAACTAGATCAGGCCAGCCTGCACCTGCTTGTCCATCATCGCTGCGGCCATCTGCAAACCCTCCTCTGAGCACCTGCCCGCTGGCCTCTCCCACAGCCCCCACTTTGCTGATGTGCACAGCTCTGTCGCACACCACCCAGCAACACCGGGTCAGGACTTTCAGTAGATCAGAAGGTGAGGGAGTTACCTGTATAACCTGGCTGTCTGATTTTTCTGGATCTTCTGCAGACTGAACAATTAGCTGACCCATTTCTTTGTGCAGTTTGCCCATTGCCATGGCCTCTGGTGAGATTAAGGAGAAGGTGTGTGAATATTTAGAAACTGACATAATAAAAACTAATCATGCCATCTATCTGAAAACTTGAAAGACCACACTGAGGGAATTTTCAAACAGCAGCTGACAACCTCCCACATGTCCATTTTATCACTAAACATAAATCCGACAGCATGCTGGGAGGAAGGCATAGGAAAATCATGATTTATACTTCTCGGCCAATGTAAAAACACATTACACCAAACCAGATTTCCCCTTCACACTCACCTGGCCGGAATTTTTATTTTTCTTCCCAGACAAAACATAATGAACAATTCTGACTATGAGTAAGTTGTGACTATAAGCCAAGAGCCTGACCTTCTAGTCCAGGTCTTTACAGTTAAGAAATTTATCTTTTTGGGCTGGGCGCGGTGGCTCACGCCGGTAATCCTAGCACTTTGCGAGGCCGAGGTGGGTGGATCACCTGAGGTCAGGAGTTCAAGACCAGCCTGGCCATCATGGTGAAACCCCATCTTTTTAAAAAAAAAAAGAAAGAAAAAGAAATTTATCTTTTTGGTGGGAATATTGTGAAAGAAGAGTTTCCTGTCAGTTTTGCGGAAGCCAGCTGGGCATTCAGTGTGTTTATGTTCTTAGAAGTGAGCAAAGGAAAGCCCCTAAGTTAGCTTGGTTACACACATTGCTACCGTCTGCACTGAGGAGGCTAACACAAACTTGTTTGTCATGTCACTTCAAGAGACAAACTCCATTCAAATGGTGCTGAGTAGGATGAGCCCATTTTATAGACACAGAGCAACACAGGGCAGCAGGGAGAGGGCCACCTTTTCTGGTCCTAACGTTTCATCTGCTTCGTGGCCCTGGACACCGCCAGTTTTCTATCACTTTCGCTTTGCAAAAGGCAGTTATTTCCTAAAGATCTGACCCAACAGTTTGAATTTTTCACCATGAGCATGCATTATGTTTGCAATTTTAAAATGAATTAAAGGAAAACCAGTTACGGTTCTATTAATTTGAAGTTGTTCAATAAAACTTCACCCAATCAAATCTATCTAATAATTCCCAGTTAGTCAGCATTCAGCTGCCCCTACTTTTGGGAGAAAGATAAATGACAAAGCTGTTATCAGTAATCCATCTAAAACCACTTCCTGAGTAGTGCCCTGGGCTGCACACTCATTTATGCCAATCTTTTCTAGTTTCTGTAGCTGTAATTTGGGACAATTTAAAGTGCCTAAGAGTGCCACTCTAACACTAGCGCACCCTTTCCTGACCGTCAGCTCTAAGAACACTTTCATTCCCTTGTGCTGAGACATGCTTCAAAAAAGATTTTCTGGGAGGCTGAGGCAGGAAAATCGCTTGAAGCCAAGAGGCAGAGGTTGCAGTGATGGCACCACTGCACACCAGCCTGGGCGACTGAGCAAGATTTCGTCTCAAAAAAAAAAAAAAGATTTTCCATACTGGAGTCACATTTAATACCCTGTGTAGTGATAAAAGTCTACATATTCTTTGATACTCCTTTCTTCAAGAGGTAGAGACTTATTGCTCTCCCCCCCTTAAGTGTTGACTAAACTTAGTGATTTGCTTCTAACAAATAGCATATGGAGGAAGTAATGGTGTGTGACTACCAAGACAAGGCTATAAAAGGCACTGTGGCTTCCTTCTCTCTCTCAACTCACTCACTCTTGAGGGAGCCAGCTATCATACCGTAAGAACACTCAAGCAGCCCTATGGAGAGGCCCATGCCAGGAGGAACTGAGGCCTCCTGCCAACAGCCATGCAAGGTGAAACTGGATGTTCTAGTCCCAGTTGAGCCTTCAGATGACTGTAGCTCTGGGATATCTTGACTGAAACTTCCTGAGCCAGAACTACCTCTAGATAAGTCATTCCTGATCCACCAAAACTGTGAGATAAATATTTGTTGTTTTAGAATATGATGGCTCAAGCCTGTAATCCCAGCACTCTGAGAGCTGGGGCTGGTGGATCACTTGAAGTTAGGAGTTCAAGATCAGCCTGCTGACATGGTGAAACTGTCTCAACTAAACATACAAAAATTAGGCCAGGTGCAGTGGCTCACATCTGTAATCCCAGCACTTTGCACTTTGGGAAGCTGAGGTGGCTGGATTACCTGAGGTCAGGAGTTCAAGACCAGCCTGACCAACATGGTGGAACCCCCATCCCTACTAAAAATACCAAATTAGCTAGTCACGGTGGCGAGCACCTGTAATTACGGCTACTCAGAGAGGCTGAGGCAGGAGAATTGTTTGAACCTGGGAGGCAGAGGTTGCATTAAGCCAAGATCACACCATTGCACTCCAGTCTGGGCAACAGAGTAAGACTCCATCTCAAAACAAACAAGCAAACAAACAAAAACAAAAATTAGCCAGGCATTGTGGTCTATGTCTGTAATCCGAGATATTTGAGAGGCTGAGCCAGGAGAATCACCTGAACCCTGGGAGGCATAGGCTATAGTGAGCCAAAGTCATGCCACTGCACTCCAGCCTAGGCGACGGAGTGAGACTCCACCTCAAAAAAAAAAGAGAGAAAAGAAAGGAATATTTGTTGTTTTAAACCACTAAGTTCTGTATGACTCAGAGACATTTCAAAATTAAGAAACTAAACCACAGGCCGGATAAGGTGGCTCACAACTTGTAATCTCAGCACTTTGGGAGGCTGA
>CAUYLG010022983.1:0-12765 GCA_963573385.1 Cacajao melanocephalus
GTCAATTTTGAATAAGTGCCACTTGGCACTGAGAAGAATGTATATTCTGTTGATTTAGGGTAGAGAGTTTTGTAGATGTCTATTAGGTCTGCTTGGTCCAGAGCTGAGTTCAAGTCCTGGATATCCTTGTTAATTTTCTGTCTCATTGATCTGTCTAATATTGACAATGGGGTGTTAACGTCTCCCAATATTATTGTGTGGGAGTCTAAGTCTCTTTGTGAGTCATTAAGAACTTGCTTTATGTATCTGGACGCTCCTGTATTGGGTGCATATATATTTAGGATCGTTTGCTCTCCTTGTTGCATTGATTCTTTTACCATTATGTAATGTCCTTCTTTGTCTCTTTTGATCTTTGTTGGTTTGAAATCTATTTTTTCAAAGACGAGAATTGCAACTCCTGCTTTTTTTTGCTCTCCATTTGCGTGGTAAATCATCCTCAATCCCTTTATTTTGAGACTTTGTGTATCCTTGCATGTGAGATGGGTTTCCTGGATACAGCACACCGATGGGTTTTGGCTTTTTATCCAATTTGCCAGTCTGTGTCTTTTGATTGGGGCATTTAGCCCACTTACATTTAGGGTTAATATTGTTATGTGTGAATTTGATCCTGCCATTTTGATGCTAGCTGGCCATTTTGCCCATTAGTTGATGCAGTTTCTTCATTGTGTCGATGCTTTTTACCATTTGGTATGTTTTTGGAGTAGCTGGTACTGGTTGTTTCTTTCTATGTTTAGTACCTCTTTCAGGAGCTCTTGTAAAGCAGGCCTGGTGGTGATGAAATCTTTGAGTACCTGCTTTTTAGTAAAGGATTTTATTTTTCCTTCACTTATGAAGCTTAGTTTGGCTGGACATGAAATTCTGGGTTGAAAGTTCTTTTCTTTAAGGATGTTGAATATTGGCCCCCACTCTCTTCTGGCTTGTAGGGTTTCTGCTGAGAGATCTGCTGTGAGTCTGATGGACTTCCCTTTGTGGGTAACCTGACCTTTGCAGTTGCTCTTCTTGAGGAATATCTTTGTGGTTCTCTGTATTTCCTGGACTTGAATATTGGCCTGCCTTGCTAGGTTGGGGAAGTTTTCCTGGGTAATATCCTGAAGAGTATTTTCCAGCTTGGATTCATTCTCTCCGTCACATTCAGGTATAGCTATCAAACGTAGATTAGGTCTTTTCACATGCTCCCATATTTCTTGAAGACTTTGTTCATTCCTTGTTACCCTTTTTTCTCTAACCTTGCCTTCTTGTTTCATTTAATTGAGTTGATCTTTGACCTCTGATATCCTTTCTTCTGCTTGGTCAATTCGGCTGTTGAAACTTGTGCATGCTTCACGAAGTTTTAGTGTTGTGTTTTTCAGCTCCATCAATTCACTTATATTCCTCTCTAAGTTGTTTATTCTCATTAGCATTTCATCAAATCTTTTTTCAAGGTTCTTAGCTTCTTTGCATTGGGTTAAAACATGTTCTTTTAGCTCACAGAAGTTTCTTATTATCCACCTTCTGAAGCCTGATTCTGTCAATTCTTCGCACTCATTCTCCATCCAGCCTTGTTCCCTTGCTGGTGAGGAGTTGTGATCCCCTGCACAAGGAGAGGCCTTCTGGTTTTCTGTGTGTTCATCCTTTTTGTGCTGGTTTCTTCCCATCTTTGTGGATTTATCCACCTGTCGTCTTTGTAGTTGTTGACTTTCAGATTGGGTCTCTGTTGTTGATGATGAAGTTATTTTCTTTCTGTTTCTTAGTTTTCCTTCTGACATTCAGGCCCCTCTTCTGTAGGAATGCTGAGGTCCACCTCAGGCCCTGCTTTCCTGGGGATCACCTGCAGGGGCTGAAGAACAGTAAGGGCTACTGCCAGTTTCTTCTTCTGCTATCTTTGTCCCAGAAGGATACCCACCAAATGTCAGTCTGAGCTCTCCTTTATGAGGTGACTCTTCGGATATACAGGGATCAGGGAGCTGCTTGAGGAGACAGTCTTTCCTTTATAGGAGCTCACGTGCTGAGCGGTGAACTCCGTTTTTCATTCAGAGCTGCTGGGCAGGTACGTTTAAGTCTGCTGCAGCAGAGCTCATAAACCCCCCTTTTATTTTTCCCAGGTGCTCTGTCCCGGGGATTTAGGGCTTTGTTTATGAGTTTCTGCTGTCCTGCTGCCTTTTTTCAGGGCTGCCCTGCCTTGCCTGGAGGCAGCCTAGTCACTGCCTACAGCAGCTTTGCTGAGCAGCTGTGGGCTCCACCCAGCTGCCGTGTGAACTTCCCTGCAGTCCTGTTTAAAATGATATAGTTAGAACTGCCTCGGCAATGGTGGCCCACCTCTATAATGGCGGACTCTCTCTGTAATGGCAGAGTTCCTAGGCAATGGTGGGCTGCCTCAGCAATGGCAGACTACCTCCGTAGTGGTGGACTGCCTCGGTAATGGCAGACACCCCCCTCCCCACAGATCTGGACCGTTCCAGGTTCAGCTGTGCTTGCTGTGAAACTCTCAATCCAGAGCATTTCAGATTGCTGTTTTTTTGTGGGGGTGGGACCAGCCGAGCCTGATCACCTGACTCCCTGCCTCAGAGCAAATGGTCGACTGTCTCCCAGCTATTCCAGTCACCTGTTAAAAAGGCGCTGGGATCTGTGTGATTTCCTGTGCGGTGATCTACTGTGCCTGCACCGGCTGAAACGGCCACTCCGAGATTCATGGCGCTTTTTTGCCCAGGACTCTCCTGGCCTGGCTCCCTGTTTCAGTCCCCTTTTCTATTAGTTGAATGGGCAACTCTGTCTTCCCGTAGCTCCAATCACCAGCTAAAACAGTGCCCGCGGAAAACCACCACACTGGGGCGCTGGCCAAGACGGCCGCGCAGGCTGAAACAGCCGCTTCAGGGTGCCAGCCAAAACGGCCGCGCTGGTGACCCATGGGGCTCCTCCGCCTGGGAATCTCCTGGTCTGTGGGCAATAAAAATCCGTCTAGAAATGCGGTGTCCACTCACCCTCCGTGCTTTCACTGGGAGCTGCAATCCTGAGCTGCTCCTAATGGGCCATCTTGGATCTGTCCCTATTCCCAAGAATTGAATGTATATGTTTGTTTCTTCTCCTTCCTTCTTTTTGCCTCTTCACTTTGGTGTATTTTTTCTTAAAAGACTTACCATTTTCCCACTCTAGTCAACTTTACAGTTTGTCTAGGATCAAATGAGATTTTTTTTATTTGATCTAGGGTGTTCATAAGTGATTGAAACCTCCATGATAGTGGCATATAGCTTTCTCAGGTATGTCTGCAATGACTGTGTGACAATATCATTTTGTTCTTATTGTTATTGATGTGGTCATTATTGCTAATCAGGGAAGAATTATTAGATTCATAATGATCTTAATATTCTGAGCCTTCAGGACATTTTTTAAATCTTTATTTATTCTGTTCTTATTCACTATGACATTTCCTAACTGGTTTAGTTATAACATTTTAAAAAGTGAAATAAAGTTGTAAACAGAATCTTTTCCAAGCTTTCATTTTCTTAAGAAAAAAAAACAACAACAATTCAGCCTCAAATCCAGCAATTTCCAACAAAAACTAATACCCTGGCTTGAGCTCTAACTAGGGGAACTAGCCCATTTAGAGAAAATTGAAAGTTTGAGCACATTCAGATAGGATTAATAAAAAATTGCATTAAGTGCTACAGTTAGTTATACTTTTCTCATAAAGTACTTTCATTTGATTATCATCTTGATTTTGTATAAAATGAACATATTATCATTGTCACCATACAATGAATGAGTATATGAGATATGAGGCCCTCAGTTTCTATGGCTTGCACAAAGACAGTGAGTGGTGAAAATGAAACGCCAGAGGTATATAAACAGAGCAAAAGACAGAGGGAGTATTTGAGATTTTAAGGTTGTCTTCCTACCAATGGAAGAAACATATATATATTAGAGGAGTCAGAAATCTCATATTGAAATACAAAGGAACCACAGATGTTTTAACTCAATCAATAAAATGCCTTTTTTGTCTGTTGCAATGGAATATAAGGAAATTTACCTTTATATGCATACTTTGCTTCCTTGAAATATCAATGCTTGTTGGTTGCTACAGCTAATATGAAAAAGCTTGCCAGAATCTCCAGTTTTCAGAGCTTCAATACTTATTTTAAAAGAAAAATGTACTATAATAGATAGGACATAGTGACTTGTTGGCATAAAAAGTCATAGCACCATATCGTCTATCTTGCAGTCACTAACATCAGGAATAGGAAACCTCCTTAGGACTAAATCTACATCTATGGCTCTGGCTTGGAATAATAAGGAACGATATAAGAGGTGAGAGCCACAAGAGAAAATACCTCTATATTACAGAAGTGAAGAACTCTGTATTTATCCACAATAGCTAACAATGTCTGGAAAACTCTCAGGCTAGCAAATGAAGAAGAAGAAGATGAAGCTGGCCACAGATGTCCAGAATATGCACCTTCATTTATTGTACAGTCACGTAAGAGAAATGATCTCTCCAGAAGGTACAATATTAATTATTAAAGCTCTCTTTAATGCTCCAAACTACTTCCAGAGCTCAGTGGGAATTCTATTCTGTACTTCTGAAGAAAAATTGAGTAAATATAAGTACATCATTTTTTCTTGTTAGACCTCATCCTTAATATTTTTCTGTATTTTTATCCAATATAGGATCACTATTTTCTTTTTTCTCCCAAATATTATAGAAACTATAGCTATATAATTTAAAGCAAGATTACCCATTTCACCTGCTCTAAATATAGGATGAATTGGCTTTCATCTCTTTAGAGGAAGGTAAAAATTTTTTTCTTTGTTAATTTAAATATACATTTAGCTAAGTGAATTCTATTGGTTTTTCTATATTAGCATCAAAGTGAAGAAGAAATTATTGAGATTGGATGGACTTTAAAGCACATCTTAGAAAATAAGTAAATTAATCTCTTTTCTAGCAGATGAATAACAGAAAAAAAATAATGCATCCAGATAACTGAAAGCTGATTGTGAAAGGTTTCAGAAAATAGAAAAATCCAGTGGGTATTTGGGGTTATAGACTTATCATGAAACCAAATAATGATATCTAGGGGTAAGGGCAACAAATTTTCTAAAAGAAAATAATTTGCTTATCTGTGAGTATGAAAATATGCTATCCCAGTTATGAAGATTTTCTCAATTATACCAAGTTTCTTTATTTGAATATTGTTTGCAAGGCAAAGCCATAATTCAGAATAGATACTCAATAAATAACTTTGGGGGAAGAAAAAGGAGGGAAATGAAGAAAGTGAAAGTGAGAGAGACAGAAAAAAATAAAAGCCCTAATTGCTGAGCATCCTAAAGCTTTTATGTATTTTCTTGACTCAGAATTATCCCTGATATTTTTCTACCATTTCTCCTCATCATATCTTTCCTTAAGTCATATAGAAACAATATTGCATTCTATCCCCATTTTCCTCCATTTTCATCTTTCCCTCTTTTTGTGAAGCATTGCAAGTTGGAAAATTTAGTAAAGAATAAACTTTAAGTTCTAAGGCAGAAGCCACTGATAGACTTTAAAACATTCCCTCTTCAGATGGAAAGGTAACATTCAAATTACCAGATCTTTTAACCAGATCATACAATAGGTAAAGGCAGTGTTTGTTTGTTTGTTTGTTAATGAAAGCACTGAACTAAGAAAAGTCCATATGAACTGTATCTTAGATACTTTTTTTTTCTGAAGTCACCAAATTATAAAACCTAATCAAAGAGAGCCAACATATTTTATTTGAGAAAAATTCCAGAATGAAATCCGATTGCACTGCATTCTACAGTAAATAAATCCAGTTAGTGCTGAAACAACCACTCACCATGTTGGCATCCTTTCCAATAGGTAATTTATTTACCTTAATGGTTGATTACTAAAATTACTGTTTTATAGTGTCTATTTTTCATATTTTAAAAGTATTTTTAAGAAGCTAAAACTTACCTTTCACTCTAACTCTCTTTATGCTGAAAGAACAAAATTGGAGCAATCACATTACCTGAATGTAAATTATACTATAGGGCTATAGTAATGGAAGCAGCATGGCAAGGCATAAAAACATACACATGGACCAATAAAACAGAATAGAGAAGCCAGAAAAAAAATTCTATCCACCTACAGTGAACTCATTTTCAACAAAGGTGCCAAGAACATATAATGGGGAAAAGACAGTCTCTTCAATAAATGGTCCTGGGAAAACTGGGTATCCATATGGAGAAGAATGAAACTAGGGCCCTATCTCTCACCAAAGGCAAAAATAAAATCAAAATAGATTAAAGACTTAAATCTACAAAATTAAACTATGAAACTACTACAAGAAAACTTTGGGGAAAATCTTCAGGACATTGGCCTTGGCAAAAATTTCTTGAGCAATCCCCACAAACACCGGAAACGAAAGCCAAAATGAACAGTGTCCCCACTGGAGCACTGTCTCGTGGAGCTGTAAGAAGTAGGCCATCATCCTCTAGACCCCAGAATAATAGATACACTGACAGCTTGCACTGTGTACCTGGAAAAGCCTCAGACACTCAATGTCAGCCTGTGAAAGCAGCTGGGAGGTGTTGTGTACCCTGCAAAGCCACAGGGGCACAGCTGCCCAAAGATATGGGAGCCCACATCTTCCATCAGTGTGACCTGGATGTGAGACATGGATTCAGAGGAGATCATTTTGGAATTATAAGATTTAATGACTGCCCTATTGGATTTCAGACTTGCATAGGGACTTTAGCCCTTTTGTTTTGGACAATTTCTCTCATTTGGAATTGGTATATTATCCAATGCCTGTACCTTCATTCTATCTAAGAAGTAACTAACTTGCTTTTTATTTTACAGGCTCATAGGCAGAAGGGAAGTGCCTTGTCTCAGATGAGAATTTGAACCGTGGACTTCTGAGTTAATGTTGAAATGAGTTAAGACTTTGGGGGATTGTTGGGAAGGCATGAGTGGTTTTGACATGTGAGGACATGAGATTTAGGAGGGGCCAGGGATGGAATGATATGGTTTGGCTGTGTCACCTAAAGCTCATCTTGAATTGTAGCTCCCATAATTTTCACTTGTCCTGGGAGGGATCCAGTGGGAGGTAATTGAATCATGGGGGCTGGTATTTCCCGTGCTATTCTTGTAATAGTGAATAAGTCCATGAGATCTGATGGTTTTATCAAAAGGAGTTCCCCTCCAGAGGCTCTCTTGCCTGCTGCCATGTAAGACATGACTTTGCTCTTCATTTGCCTTCTGCCGTGATTGTGAGGCCTCTCCAGCCATGTGAAACTGAGAGTCAGTTAAACCTCTTTCCTTTATAAATTACCCAGTCTTGGGTATGTCTTTATTAGAAGTATAAGGACAGAATAATACACTGCTTCTAGAAGTTGTTTTATATTATTTAATATTTTTGCTTTAATACTTATAAAACTACTAGCTTTTATTTTTATAAAAACCACATCATATTTTGTATTGATTTTATACTCACATAATAGAATTGGGATTTTTTGTAATACTCTGAACAGATTTAAAACCACTGGAATTATATGGTCCTGAATGCTGGTAAATTTTTCCATAAAATTCTCCAGGTCATTTGCTTCAGTTAAGGTAAAAGAGTTGTTCCAGAGCTTTCTTTCTTTGAAGTTACTCAGTTTCCATGTTCTATGTCATCTGATGTCAGTTTTGATAATTTATATGTTTCTAAATGACTAACCCCTTTAATAAGGCTTTCAAATTTATTAGAATAGAGATGATTAGAAAAGGTCTTAATTAAATTATTCTTTTAATTTACTAGCCTATGTTTAATTTCTTTACTATCTTGGAACCATTTTCCTATTTTTTGCCTTTTCAATGTATAGCTTCCTATTTTCTACTTCAGAAAAGTTGCATTTAGTCATATTATTAAATTTTGCTTTATTTGACTATTATATGCTTCTCTGAGAAGATCAAGTATGGCTGTATTGAATGTCATGTTTGCTGTAGTGTGCTGTCTCCAAGGAAAGTTAGTGATTGATATCTTGTAGAAATCAGTCCTTTCTGGGACTTGCATCAGCTGGAGAGAATTCCTTTATCCAAGGTTCATACCCCTATCCAAATGTAGCCCACCTTCAATTACAAGTGAAAGCAGATCCATAAAGATCTGGTCCCTGACTCAATATTGTTGATAACTAGGAGTGGCCATCCTAGCTTCAGAGTGCTATACTAGTTCATCTGAAGGACTCTTATGATTTCACCACAAAACAAATATTCCCTTTGCTCAATCTCATTTCTTTTCCTTTTCTTTATGAATAGATATCCTGAAAGCACTCTCTAATAAATGTCCTACCTTCTAATCTTCATGAAGGGCCCCACTTATTAATGGCCAAAACAGGCAGACACTAAATTGGATTACAGTGATGGATTAGTTATCAATTGCTGTATAACAAATTACTCCAAAAGTTGGCAGCTTATTCCATATTTATTATATAACCCGTTTTCTGAACATCAGAAATCCAGATGCATTTTAGCTGTGTGGTTTTAGATTAGAGTCCCTTATAACACTGCTGTCAAACTGTTGGGCAGGACAACTGAGGCTGATGGGTCCATTCCCAAGTTTTCTCATTTGGTTGTCAGCAGGTCTTATTCCTTATGATCACAAAGAACCCTCAGTTCCTTTCTATATGGGCCTCTCCACAGAACTGTCTCACAAAACAGGATCTGGCTTACCCCAGAGCAAGATCCAAGAAGAGAGCAACAGTAAGAACATGAGACAGAGTAACCTAGTCTCTGAAATGACATATTTACTATTTCTGCCATATGCTTAGAGAGTTATCTTGGTAAAACATAGGATCACACTATAGGTGTAAAAAAGAGGATGCAGGGATTATTCGGGGTCATCTTAGAGGCTAGTTACAACTATTACTCACCACAAGACTGGTAGATTAATTCTATGTTGTTGCACAGCAAATTATTCCAGAATTCAGTGACTTAAAACATTTATGGTTTCACAGTCTCTGTGGGTCACGAATTTTGGCAACAGCTTAGTCTTATAAGGCTATACTTATCTCGAAGCTCGGCTGAAAAGGATTTGCTTTCTAGCTCACTCACATGGTTGTTGGCAAGATTTAGTTCCTCAAGGCCTTTTGGACTAAGGTTTCAGCACCTCATAAGCTGTTGGCTGGAATCCTTCCTCACTTCTATGTCATGTGGGCCTCTTCATAAAATATCTCATGACAAACAGCTGGCATGAGAGCAAACATGAGAGAAGGCAAGAGAGACTGCAAACAAGAAAACAGTCTTCTGTAACTGAATCATGAAAGTCACATCCATCATCTTACCATATTCTGTTAGAATTAAGTCAATAAGTTTATCTCACTCTCAGATGGGGGAGTATTATATAAGTACATGCACACTAAAAGATGGGGATATTTGAGAGCCACATTACAACTGGCAATGTGTACCCCATGAGAGTTTGTGGGTACAGTTAGCTGCAGGCACAATGTGGCTGTGCAACTTTTTAAAACTCACTACTGGTGAAGTAGAAGGTATATTATGTAGAAAAAAAAATACAGGCCACCTAAAAATAAGTCAATTGAGAAATATGGAGGATACAGATATAGTAATAATAGCCATAATGAAGATTATTGGTTATTGCTGGAGACAACGGATGCTTGGAGAGAAACAATGTAGAACTGAAAACAACCATTAATTAAAGAGTAAACACGGGAGACAGTGGACCTGCTTGGCAGCATCCAAATCACATTTCCTGCAGCTAGAGGACAAAAACAAACAAACAAAAAACAGGAACAGGCTCACGACTTAATCGCATCAGTAATGCAACTCCAAAGATGGTGAAATTCCCAACACAGACAAGTTTGTTAAGCCAAGTTCAGGACCTTGATTTGGAAATAATTAAAATCTAAAAGGGGCATCTAGGTTGAATGATAGTCAAGGTCAACTATTTAAGCAAGTTGTTACATTCATTTGAAACCCTGGATGTAATTGACTGGATTTCTGAGCAGTATCTCCTATACAGTAGCAATCTCATTGCCTGCCATTCCAACAAATACAGTGTAACACTATCAGTATCAAGTTGTCTTTTCCAAGGTATCATCCCTGGATGGTGTCCCATCTTCAGTAAGCTCTAGTCAGCAAGCACCACATTTAATACTAAAAGCTTAGAAGTGATTGGCATGTCACCAGCCGAGAACAAGATAATATTCTCAAGAGGAAAGACAGGTCAATAATTCAAGAAGGAGGAAAATGGAGTTATATCAAAGATATACTATGTCAAACTTCTTCCCAATGTTGCTAGCCATTACTGACAACTGAAAGCTGAGCAGTATCTAATAGCAAGTTTAGAAACCTGCCCAAATGTTCATATTGCCAAAAAAACTGTATTTTTCTGAGTCTCAGTGGCCTTTTTTATAAATCATGATAATATTATTTTCACAATGCACATTCTACAAAAGTTTAGGAAACCGTTTGTTTAGTATAAATGTTATAATCTTAGTATAAGAACAAGGAAAAGTGTAGCTCAAATATTCATTCACAGAAAATGGGGGCATATGTCAGAGGAAAAACTCAATATCTAAGACAATTTTGGAAAATGTTAAAACAAAGATGAGAGAAGGTTACAGAAAACTGAAAATACGAATACTCTGAAGACCACCAGTGTTAACCTTTGCCACCTGCCCACTTGGAAGATGTGTTCACATTTTAGTTTGTGCTGCTTTTATATTTCGCTATAGTTGAAGGAAGGCATGCGTAGAAATATAAGTTCCAAATACTTACTAGCTGCCATCTACTAGAAACAGGCCCTGAAGCTGTTCTCTAGCCCTGCTCCTTCAGCTGGGCCATGAGTCCCCATGACATTCACTTGTTTACTGTTGCCAGGTCAGAAAGTCTTAACTTCACCAGAGAGCTTTGCCCCCGGGACTCTCCTCAATTTTTGTGGGCCAGGCATCCATGAAGTTCCACATTAGGTCACTCTGCTCTTGCTGGTTCCTATCTCATTGTTATCCTCTAACTCTGTTACCCATTCTTAACTATATACCCTTAACTATATAATGTTAACTATGTCCTGAAAAGTAAATCTAGTTGACAAAATGCATCTCAACTTTTTATTGCTATAGTGGTGGTTAAAAACCTATAAAATGGGAGGGAAAAAAACGACAGTTAATTCCTGTAGTAGAGGAATCTGAATCATCACATAGTTGTATTAATGATTCCAATCAAAGCCATTCATTTTGATAAATGTATTGTGATTATATTCATCGGGTCTTGTTCCTTCAAAGAGCTCAAAGCATTTTACAAACGTTGACTTTCTATCTATATATTGAAAAAGAAGCCTCAAGGATAAATTGTTGGGAAATGAGAAAATAAATACTTTTTAAAGGCACCTTATTATTTTCACTATTTCATTTTTATTTCCTCTCTAAAAGGTAAAATATGGAAGATCTTTCCCCCATCATCTTAATGATGTCAGTATTCTTCTGGGGATAAGGAAAGCATTTTTGGATAACTCCTTCTTTGAAGATTGTGTGTGTATGTGTGTGTGTGCGATTTTATTACTTTGCTAGAGTTGCCATATCAAAGGACCACAAATTAGGGGTTTAAACAACAGAAATCTATTGTCTAATAGCTAAAAGCCCAAAAGCAATGTGACAGCAGTGTTGGTAACTATTGAAAACTGTGTGGGAAGAGTCTGTCCCAGGTCTCTATCCTTGGTATGTAGATGGCTATCTTTTCCCTGTGTCTCTTCACATCATCATCCACGTGTCTGTCTTTGTGTTCAAAATTCCCCTCTTTATAAAGACACAAGTCATATATGGTTAGAGCCCCCATACTCCAATATGACCTCATCCTGACTTAATGACATCTACAAGTACCCTGTTTCCAAATAAGGTCACATTCTGAGTTACTTGGCATTAGGACTTCAACATATGGATTTTAAAGGAGATAAAATTCAACCTTTAACAGTGAGGTAAAGACTTGATGCAACTTTAAAAATAATCATCAATGCAAAGGAAAAATGGTAGATTAAAACATACAATCCAAAGGAATAAAGTTCTAACTCTACTATTTGGCATGTCTAGCCTCACAACCTTAGAAAAGTTCTAGAAGCAAGAATAGTTTTATAGACACAGTTGTATGTACTTTTTTGTGAACTTGAGCTATAAAACACAGCAATTATGAGACAGTTAATCAAACCACAGTATTTAAGAAGGCACTCATGAAATAGTTTTTAACTCTAGTGCTTGTATCAGGTAATTTAGTTTTTGAAAATTATCTTTTCACATAATTAGACAAAAAAATATCATTTTCTTACAGTGAGATAGACTTATGATTGTGATATAGAAAGATATTCCACATTGGCAAATAGAACTTCTGAATCTAATGGCTAAAAGACCTAATGAATACTCATAGATTGTTTCTAAAAAAAACACAGGAAAAATTCTAAATTCCATTCATCTTTTTTTATTTATTTTTTTATTTTTGAAAGAAAGAAAAAGAGAGGAAAGAAAGTGAGAGTGAAAGAAAGAAAAAAAAGAATGTAAGAGAGAAAGAAAGAGGAAGAGAAGGCGGGAGAGAAAACGGGATTCTTGTTCTATTGCCCAGGCTAGAATGCAGTCTAAAAATGGGTATTAAAAACCTCTTTTATGCCAATAATTGTGCTTAACAATGGAGACAGGAAGGAATAAGGGATGAAAAAAACAAACAAGTAGCCAACCAGTGTTTTACTTAAACCTGTGAAATGCTATGCAATTGCGGAGGAGTGATTTACTTCCAATTATGTGGTCACTTTTAAAATAGGTGTAATG
>CAUYLG010022985.1:0-154520 GCA_963573385.1 Cacajao melanocephalus
ATGTTTATTGCAGCACTGTTCACAATAGCAAAAACTTGGAAACAACCCAAATGCCCCTCAATGACAGGAAAATGTGGTACATATATACCATGGAATACTATGCAGCCATAAAAAAGGATGAGTTCATGTCCTTTGCAGGGACATGGATGAAGCTGAAAACCATAATTCTCAGCAAACTAACACAAGAACAGAAAACCAAACACCGCATGCTCTCACCCATAGGTGGGAGTTGAACAACAAGAACACATGGACACAGGGAGGGGAATATCACACACTGGGGCCTGTTGAGGAGTAGGGGCCAGGGGGAGATATAGAATTAGGAGAAATACCCAATGTAGATGACAGATTGAGGGGTGCAGCAAACCACCATGGCATGTTTGCTACATACCTCCTATTGAGGTGTGTACCTGTGTAACAAACCCACATGTTCTGCACCAGTACCCTAGAACTTAAAGTATAATAAAAATAAATAAATAATATTAATCATGCAATTGAGTACTGTTATTTTAAGGATTCTTTTTGATATCAACACATGGCAAAGAAGACAAGCAACAAAGTTTACCAAAGGAAGGAAGGAAGGGAGAGAGAGAGAAAGGGAGGGAGGGAGGGACCAATACATCAAAATAAAATAGAATATACTGTTTGAGAAGTAGAAACTGGGAGTTATTTAGTGTTTATCATACAACTGGCAAAGTGCCAAAAAACATTTACACATGTTATTTTATGTAATCCTTTAAAATAATCTGAGATAGGTATTATTGTGATTCCCATTTTAAAAATGAAAAAAAACTGAGACACAGAAAAGTTAAGTAACTTGCCTAAAGCCACACAGCTAGTAAGTGGAAGAGCTGAGATTCAAACTCAGGTCTTTCTGACGTTAAGAAACTAGGCCCTGGGTCACAAAGTTACATCATTCAGTTCTTTAGAACAGCTAAAACTGCATCTAATCACTGTCTGCTATACCAATCTAAAATCAGTGCCCAAAAGACTCAAATTTATCAGGAAAACAAGAGAGAAGCCAAGCGTCCTGAGACTGCTGCATTCCACCAGCCACCAAACAGCTCTCTACAACAAAGAGCTATCCAACTCCAAAACTAATGATCAATTCTTTAGATGTTGATGCAGAGGAAAGAAGTGGTCATGAGGGCAGGTGGGTTTATGTTCTTGGCACCACTTAGCAGCTGTAAGACTTCAGGCAAGTGAGTAAATCTTTCTAAATCTCCCTTTTTTAAATGGCTTACAGAGTCATGGTAAGAATGTGGGTAAACTGCCTAGTAAACCAGCCATGTTCCTGCATGTATTTCCAATGCCAGGAGCAATGGTGAGTTCCTGGGATACAGAGACCAGCAGAGCAATCTCCTTTGCCTGGCAACTTCACAGACCGGAAGGAGGAGGATACTATTGTGAAAGCACAGAGGATGGAGCAACCAACTGTACAATGGAGAGGAGAGTGCCGTCAGGGAAGGTTCCACCTAAGAGGGCTCTTGAAGGGTGAATAGGAGTTTTCTAGGTGGCTAAAAGAGGAAGTAGCACTTTCACGGAAGACTGTAGACATGAAAGTGTTTTATAAATAGTAAAATGCGATTGTATTTGCCTTAATGACTGGGCAACACCACGTCATGAACAGACAAGTTTAGCCCATGCATCCGGGTTTAGAAACCCTTTGTTGTCATCCATTGTGACCTTCAGCCCCACTATGAGATTCATTTCCATAGTCCCACTACTGAAGTGCTAGGATTTCTGACACACTCCAGCTGTGTCACCAGGGAGGAAGGTTATGCTGGCTGGTTAAGCAGTAGACAGTCTCCATCAATTAAGTGACAAAATCAGCTCAACCAAGTGACTGTCATTATATTAACACACCAAGTAAATGACTAACTGACTGCTTGACTTTTCAACCAAGCATGCTGTGACACTCTTCACGGATTGCAGATCGATTTAGCCACCTCCGTGCCTGAAACCCTTAGAAGGCTTTTTCTGAGAAGTTTCTACATAAATTTGCTATAAATTTGTGCAAAAGCAAAGAAGAATCAAAGTGGCCCCTTAATGATCAGCTGCACATGTACCTAATACCCCAGCACAGAGCTTTGGTCAGATCAGAAGAGAAGTGCAAGAGATCCAAGGTGTGGAGACTGAGCCCCCACCAGCTGGTACCTGGGGCCTAAAGTACCTGGAAGAAGTATCTGGCTGGCACCTGGAAAAAGTCCAGAAAAATATGGGAGGATAGAAATTCCATTTGACCCAGCAATCCCATTACTGGGTATATATCCAAAGGAGTATAAATCATTCTACTATAAGGACACATGCACACGTATGTTCACTGCAGCACAGTTTACAATAGCAAAGACCTGGAACCAACCCAAATGCCCATCGATGATAGACTGGACAGGGAAAATGTGGCACATGTACACCATGGAATATTATGCAGCCATCAAGAATGATAAGTTCGCATCCTTCGTAGGGACATGGATGAACCTGGAAACCATCATTCTCAGCAAACTGACACAAGAACACAAAATCAAACACCGCATGTTCTCACTCATAGGCAAGTGTTGAATAATAAGAACACATGGACACAGGGAGGGGAGCACTACACACTGGGGTCTGTTGAGGGGAAATAGGGGAGGGACAGCAGGAGGTGGGGAGTTGGGGAGAGATAGCATGGGGAGAAATGCCAGATATAGGTGAAGGGGAGGAAAGCAGCAAATCATACTGCCACGTGTGTACCTATGCAACAATCTTGCATGTTCTTCACATGTACCCCAAAACCTAATATGCAATAAAAAAAAATAGAAAAAAAGGAAAAAAAAAAAAGAAATTCACTTCTCCACTTCCAAAATTAAAATCAAAATGGACTTGGAGTTTGCTAGTGAATTACTTCTCAGAATTCTTCTAAGTATGAGTGGTGAAATTATTACAAATTTCTAATAATTCCTCACTGGAGGGCTAGGTTGAGCAGAAAGGGCACAGCCCTTGCAGCCATCTCTACAAAGGCAGGCAACCGGATGTCCACTAAGTTTTCAAGAGCTGTGTCAGTCTGTTTGCTGGCTTTCACTGTTCGTTCAGCCTCTGTCCTGGCTCAGAACCTACTTTGATCGATCATTTGCTATATTTTTAAATAATTTTCAATATTTCTCCTCTTTCTCTGGCCCTAAATTCTGTTTTCAGTGCAGACCTCAGCACTCATCCAATAGATGACTCTAATCCATAATAAATTTGGGGATGAGTTAGATTTTGTTTATATTTATGAAATTCCTTACACTTCAATTCCTGGCAAAATAGTGGAATGGATACTTGGAATAACTTCCCACTACATAACTAATAGTGAATAAAATGCATCTCCAAAGAGGTAGAAGATTGAAAATCCTCAAAGAATTGTCTGAATTGTCTTTTTCCTTTAGAATAATTTTTCTGTTTTCACGTTTGTTTGTATATGTCGTACCAACGGTTTTCCTAAATGTTTCATATTTAATTTTCTTTGTACAATATGGGGAAAAGACTGATTAGTATAGGTAGCTGGCCTGTGGGAAGGTTAAATCCTTTGTTCTGAAGGGCTTCTCCTAAATTAGAGCATTCAGGATAGCTTGCTGTTGTATCTGAACCATCTTTAGGGTCATGCTTTATTTAGCTCTTTGAAGGTTGTACTACCTGCATTCCAAACTTGTCCCCCAACTACTGGTCCACTTATGAGACCTTTTCTTCTACTCTAGAACCACAGGTATCCATTTATTTTTAATTTAGTATTTTGAATGTCAATAGGTATGGAGCAGGAAAAGAAGTAGAGATAGACTCCATTTCCTTTACTTAACCTGAGTAATGAATTTCCAGTTTGGACACTCTAGGAGATAGTAGTTTCATGTAGAAAGTATAGCATAAGACTGATGTTGACTAAAAGAAAGACAAACTGACACAAGAACTGAAAATCAAACACTCCATGTTCTCACTCATAGGCAGGTGTTGAACAATGAACACATGAACACGGAGGGGAGCATCACACATTAGGGTCTGTTGGGGGGGACTAGAGGAGGGACAGCAGGGGCTAGGGAGGTTGGGGAGGGATAACACAGGGAGAAATGCCAGATATAGGTGATGGGGGGATGGAGGCACCAAACCACATTGCCATGTATGTACCTATGCAACAATCCTGTATGATCTGCACATGTACCCCAGAACCTAAAGTACAATAAAAAACATATATAAAGAAAAAAAATATGGGAGGAAAAAAATGGCAACATCTGTAGAATATAAAGGACCTGAATTTCACCAACGAACTCCTGGTGGTAGATTGTATTATTCTTCAAAATATTCACTGTCTTTTGCAGGGAAGAATTCTATGTCTTCCAACCCACTGAGGTTGGATTTGGCTATATGACCTGTGCTGACCCTTCTTAGGAGAGGATTACATAGCCACTGAGATTTGGGTAGTGTTTGTTACCACAGTGTAACTTAGGCTGAGCTGATATATCCATCCCAGCAGCCTGAATTAATTTTTGCAAAGAATGACTGTGAGCATTTTTTAAACACAGGGATGCCACCAACTAGGAAAGAGGCAAGGTCCAAAGAATTTCCAGGAAATGTTCATCAAATTCTCTACACTCAGAGCAGTGGTCCTCAGTCAAGGTCTATTTTGTCGCCCCTGGAACAGAGGACAACATCTACGGATATTTTCAGTGGTAATGACCAGGCGGCTCTTGCTGGAATCTAGTGGGTAAAGACCAGGAATGCCGCTAAACATCCTACAATGCACAGGACAGCTCTCTACAACAAAGAGTTATCCAGCTCCAAATGTCAATAGTGCCGAGGCTGAGAATCTCTGCCTCAGAGAGAAATCAGGAAGAGGGTGGAAAGAAGTAGACTATATATCATGTTTAACAGCAAGAGCATGTAACATCTACATACCAATATTGAATTTACAAAGTGTTTGCTCATAACATTCTTTCACTTCACCTTTATGGTACCTGTGAAGGATTCATATTTTTATCCTCTCTCATCAATGGGGTGACAGAAACCCAAGCAAAAATCCCACCTAAGGGAATATTTTTAAGTGGAGGGTCAGAATTCCAGCCCTGTCACGCTATCCCACTTCCCTACCATGTTTCATTAAACCAGAGCTGTTTACAATGTCATTTCCTCCAGGATATAAATCAACACTCCATCACTCATTCAGGGGCAGTGTCTCAAAGACAGATTTGGTTAATTTCTAAATCTTTCTAATCCACTTGAACATGGGGTTCAGCAAAACAGACACACTGCTTGGTTCATTTGTTTTGATAAGGATAGCTTTGTTTTAATTATTTATGATAATAACAAGTGCAAACTAGTCAATTACCCTGGTATATCTTGTCAAAGTAACAATGCCTTGGAGAAGTCTCTGAAACACTGACCTCTTAAATCTTCGCTGAGAAGTGGAATAAAACCATGGCGGGGATTCTTGGTGAAAAATCATCCATTGTCCAACCAATTAGCCAAGGCACGATGCTGAATGCTCGCCACTGGAGCATTCCAGTGATGCATGACTTTTCTTGTTGCATGGAGCTAATCAACAAAGGCTGGCAAAGACAAAGGCATGTCGACAGTGGGAAAACTGTCATCCAAAAATACCAGTGCAAGTCACACAATTTCAAAAACATGTTGTACAGTTCCTATTGAGGTCCCGAAGCTCATTTGTAGAGAGAACAAAACTAGAGATGATTCACATTAGTCATCTGCGTCCTACCCATTGCCAGGGCTCAGACAAACCTCCCAAATCTATCCAAAGACTTCTCACTACTCATCCTGACAGATAACTGTAGCCTAAAGGCTAGTAAGAGATGTGTGGGAAGATAATGATAGACATTAATCAATATGTATTCTTATATTGGCATATGGCTAAATATAATTCTTCATCAATATAATTATCTATTACATTTTACAGTGATTGTTGTGATTATTACTGCACTTGGAAGCTGCTTTTATGGCAACGTATTAATCGGCAGAAATGAAAGAACTGAGAAGTACATGAAATATGTGTGACCCCAGGAATAGATGCGAATGTACACTTTATAAGCTACCTACTTATGACCTTGATTTCTGACAGTAATTTTGACACAAATTAATAAAAAGGGACAAGGTAGAGTAGACAGAGCCCATTGGATGTAGAAGACTGATAAGACGTTGGGATCTTCCATCAATTTCTCGTAACAGTGCTTAGGCAGCCTCCTGCAGAGATGAATCCACTAATTTGCATAGTGGATGAAGAGCCTGCTCTGTAGCAGATGCTCTTGACATCCTGCCTAATATCCCCTTGGCCCACCTGGGTTACCTGCAGTGGCAGATGGAAACGTTTCCAGGGCACTGGCACTTCCCACCTCTAATGCCTCTTTCTACATTTTTCTTCTCTGCCTAACGGCTTTATCTATCACTCCTTGGGTGTGCTGACCTCCTTCAAGCACAGATGTCCCCAGATGTAACCTCCAAACAATGGGGTAGAGGAATCAGTGGATAGATGTCCCAGCCTCCCCCCTCCAGAGGGAAGACTTTACGGCGTATACTGCACATTATCTCAGTGGATCCCCAGAAGAATTGACCCCAAGTTGCTCACAGCTATAATCTTACACTCACCAGCATGCCACTCATTTGGCTTGTTTGGCTTTTCTTCCTCCCTGTAGGAAAGACTTTCTTTCCCTGTAGGAAAGACTCCCATTTTCTGGGATCATCCTCCAGATAAACAAATAAGCTTGCATCCAACTCCTCCTCTCAGAAGGATGTGAACTAAGACCCTACCCTCTCATAAAAAAACAGAACTCAATCCTCCTTGAAGTTCAAGGATATTTTTTAAAACTTATGACAGACTAGGGTGAATGGGAATAAAGCTAGGTGGCAGGGAGAAATCATGAACTGGAGAACAAATGCTGAGAAGGAAGAGACACTAAAATAAAGAGGCCAACATAGCCCTGAATCCCTAAGGGATGAAGGGATTCTGGCTCCATGTAGATGGATGAGGCTAATTCCAGCCTTCCACGTGACCTGGACTTCCACTTCCAGCTCAACTGGTTGGTGAATAGGTGACTTTCCACCAAAGATCCCCACCATAGTTTTGTTCCACTTCTCAGCAAAGACTTAAGAGGCAATGATTTAGAGACTTCTCCAAGGCAAGTGGAAGCAGCAGCAGCTGCCCAGTGTTTATTACTTCTTTTTAGTTTCCTCTGAGAAAACTGACTCTCTTCATTGTGCATATATTTGGTGGGAGAATTATTAGAGGTGACCACTTCAACTTTGGGAAGCCAAAGAGAAATGATCCTCCTCCTCCTAGCCCAGTACAGTCAGGAGTAGGGGCAGGCTTGTGGAGGAAGGTAAGAAGGCTTACATTCTCCCTGGTGACTTCAAATCTAGGGAGAACAAGGAAGAGGCAGAAAGAAATGGCTAGAGTCCATTCATTGCTGCAGAGCACAGGAGTCCCAACCAGACCCTTCTTGCCATATGATGATTGCTGGGCTTCCCAATTCATATATCTACAGAGCTCTCAGCTAGCCTAGTCCATGATGCCTAACAATTCTGAGATCTCAAACATCCTGCCAACAGATTTCCTTTCACCTAAATAAAGTTTATTTTTGTTGCTTATAACCTGGAATCTTAATTGTTATTTGCATATTTGCAATATGAGCATTTGGGGTGGGAAGGTGTGTGTATGTGTGTGTATGTGAGAGAGAGAGAGAGACAGAGACAGAGAGATTAGGGATTAAGAAGTAGAAAGAGAGGAGAGGAGGTAGGAAGTAGGAAGGGAGGGTGACCACTGAAAAGGTTATAAAATCTAAGAATAAGAACTGAAAAATATTTTTGGAACCTGGACAATTTTGCAATGAGACATTCATCGAATAACCGTAAACAGAAGGAGGAAGTGTTCTTTGTCCTTGTCACTTCTTGGAACCGTTATTTCTTGGATAGTTGAAGGAGATACACCTTGAAACCATTAGGAACACACAGCTCCAACAGAGCCATCAAATTACAAAGTCCCAGTGCAGGTCACCACAGCATCCAGCATCACATAACACAGAAAAGTCCTTTTACTCACTCCACAAGAGGGATGACAGCATCAGAGCTGGGTGCAAGAATCCAGTGTTAGAGTCCACACCTGAAACAGCTACCCTTGGGGGTGGCATGGCTGGTAGCACTCTCAGGGAGATAAGACAAGATGCTCTAAGGTCAGGACGTGGCTTAGTCATCCCAGGTTTATCTGGAAAAGGAGAGAACGGCAACAGGACTGATTTATGAACACATGGAAGCTTCTCTAGAAATCCTCCAAGCCATTTGGAAAGCAGAAGCATGGAAGAGACTGACCTTTCTACAATCAAGTTGGTGGGACTTGGAGCTACCCAGCTCTTTACTGCCACTACATCCAAAGGACTAACTAAGACAGAGTATTCTGGGTCAATGTCAAAGGCAGAGTTCTGGGGTAAATTGCCTGGACACCTTGAACTTCAGTTTCCTATTCTATAAATTATATCACCACCTATCTCATTAGGCTGTTGTGGGGCTTCAAGAAGATGACACATATGTATTTAATAATACATATTATTATTAATATATAATTGTATATTATATGTTAGAGCCTCATCTCAAATATGCAGTGAACTAAATCTTAGATTAATGATTTACATGAAAGGAGGAAATACAAGTCGAGAAGGATGAGGCTGAGAATGTGATGCATGCCACTCCAAGATCACCAGGCTGAGCCAGACGACTTTATGAGCTGGACAGCAAACAATCTTTCATGGCTGCTCCATTTTCCTCCTTTCCAAAGTTGCATTCTCATTCAAAGAGGATTCCCTCTCCCAATAAAGGAGATCTGTTTTGCTACTGAGGTTAGATAAGGAGTTCTGTGCCAAACCCACCAAAAAATCTCAGCTCAGTCCCTACAAGAAAACTGAAATCGATATTGATCTGATCACATAATCCACTAAGAATGCAAAGAAATAAATCTCAAAAAATACTGACAGACCTAACTATAAAAATTAAAAATCAGACAACATATTGAGAAAAAAAATTCCAACATATATGAAGAAAGAGTTAATATCCTTAAGGTTACGGGTTACATCACTCTTAAGAGCAGTAAGAAAACAAATGCTGAGTTAGAGAAGCATGATCCATGGCCAGACAGACAAAGTTCACATAAGAGGAATGACAGCCAGGAGCAGTGGCATGCGCCTATAATCCCAGCTACTTGGGAAGCTGAGGTGGGAGGGCCACTTGAACCTAGGAGTTCAAGGCTGCAGTACACTATGATTACACCTAGGAATAGCCACTGCACTCCAGCCTGGACAACATAGCCAGACCCTGTCTCAAAAAAGGAGAAGAAGAACTATAAATGACAAAGATTTAAAATGTTCATTCTACTAACAATCAAAGAAATGCTAATTAAGACAGCAATGTGATTTTATTTGTAATCTATCAGATTTGCAAAGATTAAAGAAAACTCAACGCTGGTGACAGTTGAGCAAGCTAGGCACTCATCTATTGCAGGTGGGAGTATAAATTAGTACAAATTCCTAAAGGGTAATTTGGCAATCTGTATCAAGGATGCTGAAAATTATTCATACCTACTTAAGAATTTCCTCCTAAGGAAATAATTAGAAATGTGAACAAATATTTATTTACAAGTGTGTTCATCATAATATGACTTATGGTGGCAAACAAATGGATCAACCTGACTAGGAAACAACAAAGAAATTAGTAAATCGCATATGGCTCATGCATACTGTGGGATATTATGAAGTCAATAAAAAACATACTTTGGGATACACTAAAAAACAGGTTACAGAACAATGTATCATATGATCCTACTGTGTAAAAAAATGAAATTATGTTTACACATATTGTATATGTATAGAAAAAGGACTGATGTTTTCTACTCCAAAATGTTTGTTGTGGTTGCCCTTAAGAAGTGGGATTATAAAATTAATAGGACTTACACCTGGTTGATGTTAGCAGCAAGAAATAAGGAGGACTAATACATAGACCCAGTCAGATGGAAACTCAGAACCTTCAAAATGCAAGATTTTTTCTTATTAAGACCCTGACCTCATGAGACTGTAACATCTGAGTTACAAAAATTGAAGAATAGATAAAAGGAATGAAAGTAAATATGAGGGAAATTTTTAATTAATATAGAAAATACTGCACAGCTATATACCAGTGGTCTTGATTTAAAAAAAACTAATTTCCTAGAAAAATCACAATGTTATAATGACAAAAATTAATTTAATAAATATTAGGAAATCCGAATACATTGATTCTGATGGAAGCTCTGGCCTATATAATAAATTAAGAAATAAGTGGTTACCTATTGAAAACAAAGAATCAAAATAGGTATCATTTATAAATGTTATTTTAAATTTAGAAAATATAAGTAATACAAGAATTTCAAAAATGGAGATAATTTATTATATTTCATTAGATGACAGGATATTAAATAAATGTATATATCTATAGTTTTCCCAGATTTTCATTGACTTTTATAAATGAAAAATATTCAATTCATAGTAGCAAAGTCATTGAAAATCATTTAATTACTTGGTGCTCAAAGTGTCTTCTGAATGAATCATTTCTGGTTATGAGCAGTTACTCTTAGTAACAGGGTGACACTTTGTTTTTCCTAATTCTAAGCTCCATATTTTAAGAAGTTTAGAGGTAACATTATCACCTGAAACATATTGAAGAAAACCCAGGTTTTATCCTCATTTCCCATTTGATTAAACTCAAGCTCTTCCTGGACAGTTACACCCTCCCAAGACTAAATCAGGAAGAAGCTGAATTCCTGAATAGACCAACAATAAGGTTTGAAGTTTTGAAATTCCCTATTAACAAAACTTGAACACTTGGAAATCAGCCATTGCTTTCCTTAGATCTTATGTATATATCTGGGTGGTGGTTCTCCAGGACATAAAAATTGGTCACCCAGGCTCTACCATCTTTGAAGATTCAGTAAGCTATTGCAATGTTAAAGCAATAACAACACTGTCACAACTCACTCTTCTACCTGTGGCTAGAAATTATCTTTTGGCCTTTTTTGTGAAGTACTTTCTGAATTCAAAGACATTAAAACATGTGAGACAGGGAAGCATGCATCTTAGAATTAAGGAAAAGGGTTATCCTAAAAATTTAACAAATATGATCAACTTATGTAAGATCCCATGAATAGAAGAAAGGGCAATCAAATCTGATTGCACCTACCAAACCAGTAGTAGGGATATTTTGTGATTAAAATGATGGTGATAATATTAATGATGTTGGTAACAGTGAAGAAAATGGATAGAGAGGAGTAGAGGTGAGTAAAGAAATGGTCATGGATGAATAGCATGGGGATGGGTGTTGGGATAAGAATGGAAACAGAAATAAGTGACAGTGGCCATTGGGATGGGCATGGGAATGGGAAATAAGAATAGGAACAGGAATGGATGACAGTGGGCATTAGGATGGGTGTGGGAATTGGAGTAGGGATAAGAATAGGAATAGGAATGGGTGACTGTGGGCATTAGGATTAGTGCGGAAATGGGAGTGAAGATAAAAATGGTAATGGGTGGCAGTGGGCATTAGGATGGGTGTGGGATGAGAGTGAAGATAAGAATAGGAATGGGAATGGGTGATAGTAGGTATTAGGATTAGTGTGGGGATAAGAATAAAAATGGGAATGGGTGATAGCGGGCATTAGGATGGGTGTGGGAATGGGAGTTGGGATAAGAATAGGAATGGGAATGGGTGATCATGGGCATTGGTATGGGCATGGGAATGGGAATCGGGATAAGTAGGAAAGGGAATGAATACCAGTGGACATTAGGATGGGTGTGTGTATGGGAGTGGGGATGATGATAAGAATGGTAATGGATGACAGTGGCATTGGGATGGGAGTGGGGATAAGAATAGGAACAGGAATGGGTGGCAGTGGGCATTAGAATGGGTGTGGAGATGGGAGTGGGGATAATAGGAATGGGAATGGGTGACAGTGGGCATTAGGGTGTGGGATGGGAGTGGGGATGGGAATAGAAATGGGAATGGGTGGCAGTGGGCATTAGGATGGGAGTGAGCATGGGAGTGGGTATAAGAATAGAAACGGGAATGGGTGACAGTGGGTATTAGGATGGGAATGAGGATGGGAGTGGGGATAAGAATAGGAATGGGAATGGGTGGCAGTGGGCATTAGGATGGGTGTGGAGATGGGAGTGGGTATAAGAATAGGAATGGGAATGGGTGACAGTGGGCATTAGGGTGTGGGATGGGAGTGTGGATAGGAATAGGAATAGAAATGGGAATGGGTGGCAGTGGGCATTAGGATGGGAGTGAGGATGGGAGTGGGGATAAGAATAGGAATGGGAATGGGTGACAGTGGGCATTAGGATGTGGGATGGGAGTGGGGATAGGAATGGGAATAGGAATGGGAACAGGAATGGGTGACAGTGGGCACTAGGATAGGTGTAGGGAGGGGAGGAGGGATAAGGATAGGAATGGGAATGGGTGACAGTGGGCACTGGGTTGGGAGTGGGGATGATGAAGAGGAAGGGAAGGCTGAGCACTCATCATTGCTATTAGGGTAAAGTATTCATGGAAGCCTGAAAGGAAGGAAAATCTCTCCAGATTCCACTGTTTTCCCACGTAAGGTATCATGGGTATGTCTAAAGGAAGTGTTAAGCTTCTGGTGTTTCTCTCTAATCCTCAAAGCAACGTTCTCAAATCAGACTCCTCTCATCACAGATGACTCAAGAATGTTTGCTATTTGATCTTTCTGAGAGAACTTCTGATCCAGTTCCAATCTGGTAAATAGGTTAGTCTTGTGACATGCTGTGTCCATGGCCTGTTACTCCAACCAGTGGTGAACATGTAAGTGAGTGAATATATTAGGTTACTTTCATAGACATTAAGTAGAAAGCTAGCTGAAAAGCCTTGTGTAGACTTCAGATGTAGGTTATAGGGAAGAAGGACATGGAGGAACCTTCATTTGACACATGTATTCCAGCCCTGTCCTCTGCATTTTGCAAACATGTTCTCATTTAATTCATCCAAAAACCTCATATGAAACATACAAATACTTCCACTTTACAGATAAGGAAATTGAGACTCATAGCCTCTCTTACTCAGCTGTATACCCATGGAGGCAGGAACCAAGACAGTTCTGCACAGCAGTCTATCCCCAGGGTCTAACCCCTGGCTGGCACATAGTAGATACTAAGTGACTCGTCATTAAACTAGAGATTGCAACCTAAGGATGCCAACTATCAAGTGGCAGAGCCAGGACTCCCACCCAAGTGTGGCTCTTTCCTGTGCTATTTTTCCAGTACATAGTTGTGGATTTTAGATTTCCTTCAGTTTTCGAAGGAAATTCTTATGAAACCAAAACTTTCCCTGTGCTCCCTGTCCCCTCTGGAAGCATCCTGGGATGGTTTGAGGGGAAAGGCAAATGGGAAAAATGAAACTGAAGAGCAGGAGCCACTCCAGACATGACGGAGGTCCCCACAAATATTCCCCGTGGGCCTCATTACACATTTGAGCAAACATTACCTTCACTCACAGCTAAATTTCCTGTTTGCTTGGCTGATCAATTCCTCATCAAATTTTAATGCGGGGTTCAAACCGTCTGTGGTGTTTTAATTAGGCCTAAGATTGCAAAGTGTCTGAGGCAGGGCTGAGCCTCATCCAAATCCCGCTTCCCACTGCGGTGTTGCCAGGAGGGGTGGGGGGCTGAGCAGAGCTCGGCTGGGCCGGAGCCAGACCCTCAGCAGACCCTGTTCCTAGGTGCACTGTGCTCTCTAGTGGTGGCAATCTGCAGAGAAATGGGTTGTGCAGCCCCAGGGGCTTAGAGCCCTCTCCTTATCCCTTCCAACCCCTGAGCGTTTATAAGCTGACTTGCCTGCTTTTCTGCTTCCCCTCTCTTCCTTTCCTACAAAACAGAGCATCCTAGTGGCCTTTTGGAACTGACAAACACTAATCAACACAACTAGTGTGCCTGGTGCTATGCTAGGAGGTGACAGAAGAATAAGACACAAGACCTGCCTTCAAGTAGCTCATAATGGAGAAGACAGTTGTACATACAAAGTGACATGATGGATGGTGTGGCTGGGACATATATGTGGCACTGGTGATGGGTGCCAGGAGTACAGGCCCAGCGCTCAGGTCATTAGAGGGCCTGGTGGGCCTCCAGAACATCAGAAACCAAAGTGGTTCTTTTCAGAGCCAGAGGGTGAACCAGGTAGTTAGGACATGAGGGTACTGACAGACATTGATAAAAATAGATCAATGGATAGGCCTCGACATCCAACAACCTTCCCCCCTTCACACCCACTTCTCCATGTTGACCCTTCCTCAGCTCAGGTCTTCAGGAAGGCCACCCCAAAGCTTTGCTCCTGACCCTGACAAAAATAGATCAGGTTGTCCAAAACTAACCACCTAGAAACTGTGCCCCTTGGGAGGCCTCCCTCCTTGTCCAGACAGGGCCACTTATAGTTATAGTTCATTTGCACTTTAGGATAGCCAGTGTCTATTACCATATTCGAGGCTCTGAGAAGTCCTGCAGAAAAGGAAGCTGGATCATTTTGCTTAACCCTGTGTCCTCCAGGCTCACTTGTACACAGAACACTAGTTAACATCTTCCTCTATCTCTAATGCTTTCTGAATCTGTGCCCTCCACAAGAAGACCTATGCCTGGTCAGGACTAGCCATATTTTCCAAAGGGCAGTATGAGTTGAGTCACAAAGTGCCCAACATGATTACCAATAATATGTCTAAGTGATTTTTAATTTAAATGTCCAGGTGCTGTCAGTCCCAAGAGCAAAATGCAACTTGATAAAAGACAGCTCTGATGGAGACCACACAGGAAAAGCTGCCCAAGTTCAACAGAATAGTGAGAATAAACAAAGACCTATTTGAAGGTTCAAGGATTGATGATCTTATTAGATTTGGGGAGGAAAATGTTGAAATTCATGTTTGATTGAAATTACCAGTGTTTGTAAGGCATTTACTGATAGTAGAATGTAATTAGCTGAATTCAGTGGTTTCCAAACTTGGCTGAGCATCAAAATCACCTGGGGCATTTTTTAATTGTGCCGATTCCTAGGCTTTATCCCTCAATACTCTGATTCCATAGAAGTGAGGTATTGCTGATGCTGCCAGTTGCAAGAACATATTTGAAAATCATTGCTACAGTTCACTATTTCCCTCAACTGTGTTCTGTGAAACACCAGCTCCACAGGAGGCTAACACATCTTACCCAAAACAGTTCCATTTTTAATAGTGTTGAGCTCATACTGTGAGCCAGACACTTTGCTAAGATGGGGATAGAGATGAGAGAGAAAAACAGGGGTGGTGGAGGAGGTGAGAAAGAGAGAGAGAGAAGGAGAGGAGGGAGGGAGGGAGAGAGAAGGAGAGGAGGGAGGGAGGGAGGGAGGGAGAGAGGGAGAGAGAGACAGCAAGAGACAGAGAGACATCTCACATGATCCTCATACTCATTCCCAGTAAGATTATCTTCCACCTTCTGGACAAGGAAACTAAAGTATAGAGACTGATCACTTGCTCATGGTCACACAGTAAGTAGTAGTACTATCCCTTGAGAGGCCAATGATGATGTCCCACTGCTGGCTGATTGGATAGTGGTGCCATTCACCAAGACGAAAATAGGAAATGAAGCTGCTGTGGGAATAAAGAGAAGAAGTTGGTGTTTGGTTTTAGACACTGAGTTTGAGGTGACTATGAGATATCCAGGTAGAAATGTTCATCAGTAATTAAATACACGGGCTAAAGACCATGGAAGAGATGTGAACTGAAGTTAAAGAGCTGAGAGCTGGGGACGTATAGGTCATTGAGACCATCCCAGGCCTCCATTTCCTCTTTCCAAAGTGGAAGTTAACAGTTATCATTGATATGCCTTATATAGGTTCCTCACTAAGTTCAATATAGAATTACCATATGATCCAAAAATTCCACTGCTAGTTATATACCCCAAAGAAATGAAAACAGGTGTCCAAACAAAAATTTCTACACAAACGTTCACAATGGTACTATTCACAATAGCCAAAAGGTAAAAACACAAATGTTCAAAAACTGGTGAATGGGTAAACAAAATATGGTCTATTCATACAATGAAATATTGTTCAACCATAAAAAGGAATGAAGTACTGATGCATGCTACCACATGTATCAGTGGATGATAAACATTGATGAACCTTTGAAACATTATGCTAAGTGAGGGCTGGGCATAGTGGCACACACTTGTAATCCAAGGGCTTTGGGAGGCAAAGAAGGGAGCCTGACTTGAAGCAAGGCATTCAAGACCAGCCTGGGCAACATAGTGACACCCCTCTCTACAAAATGTTTTTTAACTAACCAGGTATGGTGGTGCACACCTGTAGTTCCAGCTACTTGGGAGGCTGAGGTGGGAGGCTCTTTTGAGCCCAGGAGTTTCAGGCAGCAGTGAGCCAGATCACACCACTGCACTCCAGGCTGGGCAACAGACAGAGACTAGCAAAATTAGATGTCACCCTTGACATAAAAGATAGTTTGCTTCTGATGTAGAAAAAGAAACTACATTATTTTTGATTCATATAAAAAAACCATATGTGTGCATGAAATGTGGGAAGAGGAATGAATAGATTCATACAACCTTCAATCAATAAATTTGCCCTCTCAGAGCTTACATTCCAGAGGACAGCCTACTTAAACACCTGCCACCCAATCGATTCCTCTTCATGTCTTCCCTCCTCATAAATAGTTCCAATAAACACCAGGTTGCTCAAGCCAGAAACATGAGCAGCATCATTGCCTACTTCCTCCCTCTCACCTCTACCCCCAATCCATCAGCAAGTTTTGTCAATTCCATCTCAAAAATCTATTTCAAATCTAACCACCTCTTTCCTTCTCTGTCGCTGCCACTCTCCATCAAGTTTACTTTCATCTCTTGCCTGGAGTTCGACAGCCCCCTCAGGGGTCTCCCTGCTTCACTCTTGTGTCCTACTATCCATTCTCTAGGCACAGTAGCCAGAGTAGCCTATTTTTTCTGAGAAAACAAAGAAAGAAATTTTGATTGTGTTACTGCCTTTGTTTAGAAACAGTCAATGACTTCTTTTGGCACTTAGAATCCCAAATTCCAAATCCGGATTCCTTTTTCTAATTTATAGGCACGGGCCCTTCAAGGACCCAACCTAAGAAAAAACTTGCTGCAAAGAGGTAATGTTATCACTTTCTGCTTCTTATTCTAGCTGGAGCCATAAGCCAGAGAACAGAGTTTGCATACTTTCAGTGGTCATGTGCATAAATTCAATGCCACACAAGTTCTGGGTGTGTGCATTCACCTGCTCGGGCTACCATAACAAAGAACCTCAGACTGGTGGCTTAAGCAACAGGAATTTATTTCCTTATAATTCTGGAGGCTCGCAGTTTGAGATTAAGGTGTCAGCAGGGTTAATTTCTTCTGAGCCCTCTCCCCAGGGTCTGTATATGGCTGCCTTCTCCTGTGCCTTCCACCCCTCTGTATTTATCTGTATCCAAATTTCCTCTTCTTAAAAGAAGACTGGGCAGGGCATGGTGGCTCACACCTGTAATCCCAGCACTTTGAGAGGCCAAGGCGGGTGGATCACGAGGTCAGGAGTTCGAGACCAGCCTGGCCAACACGGTGAAATCCCGTCACTACTAAAAATACAAAAACAAAGCTGGGCATGGCGGTCGGCACCTGTAATCCCAGGTACTACTCAGGAGGCTGAGGCAGGAGAATTGTTTGAACCCAGGAGGCAGAGGTTGCAGTGAGCAAAGATCACACCATTGCACTCCAGCCTAGGCGACAGGGCAAGACTCCACACAAAAAACGCTGGTAAGATTAGATCAAGGCCCACCCTAAGACCTCATTGTAACTGAATCACCTCTTTAATGGCCCTATCTCCAAATACAGTCACATTCCAAGGTACTGAGAATTAGAGCTTCAAAGCATGAATTTGGGGGACCACAGTTCAGCCCATAACAGTCTGCAGTACAATCATAGTGGTTACTTAAGCAATTAATTCAATCTTTCTGAGGTTAGGCTCTCCTAGCAGAGAGATACTACCTGCTTCTCTAAGTGGTAAGGATCAGAGATAATCTGTGTAAAGCACCCAGCTGGGGGCCCAGCACAGAGTCAGCACTTGATTCTCAGGGACTTTCATCCGAGATCATTGCACATGGAAGTTTCCTTGTGGCAAGGCACTTGGATAAGCCAGAAACAGACCACAGGGCCAGCTTCAAAGGGTTAAGGCAGCAAACACACTTATCGACTGGAGCTTCTTGGCGGGCCCAGGGAAGCGTGACTGATTGGAAGCCTGTTTGGAGGAGGAGCCCGCTTTGTGGGCCCGAAATAAATAAGAGCCTGTCAATAGCTCAGATCCTGGAGCATCGACAAAGTCTGCAGTCTCAATAGGCAATTAACACTTTACAGGGGCCATTACCCAGCGACCTCCCCTCGTTTTACTGCACATTTTCTGCCATCAGCTCTGGTATTGAAGCTTCTAAATAAAAACATAAAAATGAGCTAGAACAGACCAGCGCTTTGCCTGGCTGGTGTTACAGTGCCAACATGCAGCAAAGAGATCATATTTCCTCTCTCCTTCCTAACTGGGCTCTGACTCCCCTGCATCCCCGGTCTTGCATAAACATGCATGCATACACACACACACAGACATGAGCACAGGTACATGCAGGTCATTTTCTGAGTGTGCCACAGGAGGCACCAGAGCATGGTTGCTGGGAGGAGGAGGTGGTCTGGAGTCAGATTGTCTGAATGCAAAGCCTGACTCCAGCACATTAACTGTGTGGTCTTACACAAATTGTTATGCCTCAGTTTCTTTGTCTGTACAATGGAAATAAGAATAGCGCCTATGTCGCAAGGCTTTCATGAAGATTAGGTGTTTTTAGCACAATAGCTGGCACATAATAGACCTCAATAATGTTAAAGGGATCAATGCTGTTGTTGGTACCATCATCAACAGGAGGAGGAGCAGAATATTCACTGAGCATATCTAACTGTATGGATCATTGTAATGCCCAAAGCCACTCTGTCTCTGCTCCACTCCTTTGGTTTCTGCCACTGTCAGTGCCTTGATTGAGCAAGGCATATACCCGCCCTACTGAACAGAGCCCCTCACACACTTCCTCTGGCTGCCCCTGCCAATTCTTTCCTAGGAAGCCAACTCATGAAGTTCCACCCCAAAGCCGATTGCCTTTGGATCACCAGGAGTTAAATCTATGGGTGCAAATTCAAAGCAATAACCAGAACTCTGGAGGTTCCAGTCTGCGGGAACCTCATTGCAAACTCAAGGTCTCAGAGAAGACTGTGGGGCTACTGGATTGGCCAGAAGCATTGCCTTTCAGGAGCATATGCAGGATAAAATGCCCCAGTGAGGATACTGGCAGCAGCATCAGGAGCACGTTGGGCTCAGAGGCATTCAGGGCCATTCCTAACCTGAAGTCTGCAGCAACAACTACTGTCAATTGATGCCAAGGATATCAAGGAGCCATAGCTGGAGGACATTACCATCCAGTCCAGAGCTGGTGCACTGTGCCCATAGAGCCCCAAGAAGATTGGAAGGGGTTGCAGCATCTGGAAGGCAGTTCAGGGCTGCTACCAGTTGAGAAGGGGGCTAGGAATAGTGGGGAGGGGATGCAGGATCACTGTTCCGCATCTACTCCAGCAGCTCCAATCTAACCTGTTTGACCTTCTGGACTTCTTCATAGATCTTCATGTGTAGAAAGGGATCTACAGTCAAAGCAAAGCTCTAAAAGCAAGGGTCTATCCCAAGGCCTCCATTCTACTGATGGAAAAACTGAAGCTGTCTTGGACTGAGTTCTCCCAGAATCAGAGCCTGAGCTAAAGATTTGAGTGTAGGAAGGTTTATTAAAGAAGTACTCTAAGGAGAAACCAGTAAGGAAATGAAGGAAGTGAAGGAAGCAAGATAGAAAACGGAAAGAAGCTGAACAAAGGTGCAATTTTGGGGAAATTTCAGCCCCAGCCTGCTCTTGCCTGGAGCTCTGGAGTGAGCTGCACCTTAGACTGTGTCCAGCTTTGGACACAGGAGCTGGGCCTTTGTACTCCCGCACCAGTCATTACTATGGTGGGAACAAACTCCCAGGCACTTCGGGCTGTGATGGAGGAACCCCATCCCCATCCTTATGGGCTTCTGCACCCAAGGGCAACCCTCTGAAGATGGTCACAAGAGTGAGCAGTCACCAGCAAAGCCCACAAAAGCTGGGAGATGGGCACACAGTGTTGGCAAAGGGATCCATCAGAATCCAGTGAAAATATTGAACTTTATCCAAGCCCTGTGATCTTGGAAAACGTCAAAGTTAAAAAATCTCCCATTCTTTTGTGTCCCAGAAAACAGATTAATGCAATGGTGCACCCTGATCCATATGTCATAGGTAAGACTCACAGGTGTCCTCTCCTTGTTTACCTGTGACAAGGCCAAAGACTCTCTAAATTCACATTCTTTGACTCATACATTATTAGCTGAACAAAGTCTCTCCTTACTTAAAAATCCAGGCTTGTTTTTTATTTGTCACTGGACAGCACACAAGAATATGAGGCCACACAAACAGTGGCAGGGCCAAGATGCAGGCCTCTCCTTCCAGATTCATCACCTCCCCAAGAACTGGAACTTTCTCTGCTCTCACCTTCATGCTTCAATGTATGTCATTCCTCCTTTTCAAGGTCCTTCTTGCTCCTCTTCCAAAATCCTGCCCATTCTTCCAAGTTCGCCTCTTCCCTATGGCTTCCCCAGCATAACTTGTACTTATTGAATGAATGTCATTCTACTTATTCACATGTATATGAAATTGACTTTAGGCTATGTCCAAGATCCCAAGGACAACCTCATGGGCATCAACGGGGGAGCAATGAGAGATCACCCCATAAAGACACATACAGTCGATTCATATACAAGGGGTTGCTTAGTAAGGTAGAAATTAAATTCTTTCAGGGAAGCAGCTGAGGACTCTTCTCTGCCAAAGTCAACCAGCAAAGCACTCTGCAGCTCTCTGCTTTCTCCCTTCTGGGGAAGTTACTTGGGTGTCCCTTGTAGTTACGCAAGTTAAGTCCAAGGAGACACTTTGCCCTGGAGAAAGAGGATCCTCCTCACCTGACAAAATGTACTTTTCCAAAGCTCCTAGGAATGCAGAAACCTCTTTGTAAGGGAGAAATAAATCAATCTATCAAGGAGCAAAAAAACCTTGTAGGAAAGGGATTCAAATCCTGAACTGAACCTAGGAAGCAGATTCAACATTAGAACAACTTTGAGTTGACTGGGATGGTCAGCCTAATAGAAAAAAAAAAATTAATGACAATAAGATTTTAAAAGAAGATTTACCAGAAAGAAGAGAAAGCCTGGGTTCATGGCCCCAAGTTCAACATTTGTCTTGAAGTTTCGCAATTCTGGAATATGAAACCAAGGCTGGAAACACTTCCAAACTCAGCCATCTTGGCATAGCTTCAGGAACAGTGATAGAGCATGTCACTATGAAACAGATTAACTGGCATACTCTTCCCACTCCATGTGCCTGCCCCGATCTTCTGAGCTTCTGAGTGTCAAAAACAAAAATGGCTGCTGCCTCATTTCCACCCTTTTATCTTACCTGAAAATACTTTTTGCGGTCTACTCTAATAAAAAAAAAACATTCAGTAAAGGAAATTCTGAAAATTTCAGTCCAGGCTATCCCGTTGACACATTACAATATCAGCACAGGTAATTCACAAGGAAACATAGCCAGCACTCTGATCAAACCATGCCTGAAGCATGCTATCTCCAAACTAATCAGTTATATAAGCCAAGAAACTCCTTTGATATTTAAGCTAATGTAAATTGACTTTTCTATTATTTGCACACCAAAGTATTATGACCGTTATTACCAGAAAGCAATATCAGAATCTAGCACTGGGCCAGGAAAAAAGAGTGAGGAATGTAAATATATAAAGAGAGGAGCACCTAATAAGAAAGACTGAGCTAACTTTTACTGTTCTAAGATTAAGCAAAGGAAGCTTGTCCTGGGAGCATCTTAAACGCACCTTGTAGTCTCCAGCACTAACTGTTCAATCCACACAGCTCCCTTTGAACTCTGGAGAAATAAGCAAATGTATCGGATCCACTCCTGGGACACTTAACCAGTCATCCCCCCATGGCATTTCTTTTAACTCTATCCTCTGTTAAGTTCATCCTTGTTTACAGTTCACATGAGTCACTCCTCATTCTCATCACTGAATGTGACTCAAGGGGCTTCTACTGGGTCTTTTAAAGACTAGACCTTGGTAAATACTTCAATATATTAAGGAATGTGGTTAAAAGCACCGTCGTCGAAGGAAGATAAATCTGCATTCAAATCCTGGCTCTATCACCTCTGGATGTAATATATTGAGCCAAGTTAATTAATTCATGTGAGCCTCAGTTTCCTCATCTGTAAAGTACAATAACTCTTATCCCACAGCGTTACCAATAGGATTAAATAAAATAATGCAAAACAACTCAAATAGTATTGTCACTTTAAATAGACTCTCAATAAATGTAACTATTCTTTTCACTACTATTTTAAATATTCTTTGTTTCCTTGTGTAGAAGAAATACAACTTCATTACAAATTATTAGGACAATATACAAAAGTGAAAATTCTGAGCTGTGTTAAAAAACATGATGTCAGGCCGGGCACAGTGGCTTATACCTGTAATCCTAGCACTTTGAGAGGCCAAGGTGGGTGGATCACCTGAGGTCAGGAGTTCAAGATCAGCCTGGCCAACATGGTGAAACCTCATCTCTACTTAAAAAAAAAAATACAAAAATTTGCTGGACATGGAGGCAGGCACCGGTAATCCCAGCTACTTGAGAGGGTGAGGCAGGAGAATCTCTTGAACCCAGGAAGTAGAGGCTGCAGTGAGCCAAGATTGCTCCATTGCACTCCAGCCTGGGCAACAGAGCAAAAGCTCCATATCAAAAAAAAAAAAAAAAAAAAGGCATAACGTTGATATATTTGTCAGTCTTTGGAGAAGATTTTTAACACGTTGAATGAGGCAGAAAGCCAGTTGCAGAACAGGGAATAGTAAGCATATGTTTATGTGAAGCTGATATCTAACACAGACATAGACTCAGACTTACATATACATCTAAATGCATGGAACATTATTTGAATAATACATAAGAACCTCTTACCAGGGGCTGCCCCTGACCAGTGTGATGGGGACAAGGGTGAGGCAAGTACAGAGAGTAAAAGGCCCAAACTACAGTGAAGCACTTGCCTCAGGTGCAAAATTTTAAAGGGAACCAAAAAACTCAATAACCAAAAGAAATAATACTTAATGCAATATTTTAAAACTCAAAATGCCAAACTATCAAAAATTTAAAGACAGGATCAGTGAGACTCAAGAAAACAAATTTCTCTGCATAATAGAGCAGAAAGATTGTGAATTTAGTTTTGAAAAAAATTGAGGAGGAAAAATGAGTCAGGACATGAAAATATTAACCATCAATCTAACAGGTATCTGGGAACTACAACGAGAGTGTAGCTGAGAAAATTTACATTGTTGCAGGGGCCAATGAACTCTTTAGAATAAGAGTATCATAACATTAATTTGAAATTGCTTGTGTGATACATTGTATATTTCTCTTATGTCCCTGACACCCTAGAGATCTCTGAATAGGTTAAAACCCATCTCCATTTGCACAGTTGACAGGGACAAAAGATTCAGATGTTGTGATAGGTAGAATAATAGCCTCCCCAAGATGTTCATGTCCTAATCCTCAGAACCTGTAAAGTTAGGTTACATGGCAAGGGGGAAACTAAGGTTGCAGGTGTAATTAAAGATGCTCACCCACCGACTTTAAGATAAGAAGATTATCCCAATTATCCGAACCCAGTGTAATCATAAGGGTCCCCAAATGGGGAGAGGGTGGTAAAAAAAAAATCAGAACTAGAGAGATGGCATCATGAGAAACACTTGACTAGCCATTGCTGCTGGACTTGAAAATGGAAGTGGCCACAAGCCAAAAAATGTGGGCATCTTCTAGAAGGTGGAAAAACCAAGGAAGTGGATTCTCCTCCAGCCTCCAGAAGGAATGCAGCCCCACCAACACCTTGATTTTTAGCCCCCTAAGACCCATCTCAGGCTTCTGACTTCCAGGGGTATAAGATAATAAATTTGTGTTGGTCTCAGCAACCAAATACACAATAAGCAATACAGATCTTGGTACCTAGAAGTGGGGTGTTGCTGTAATATCTAAAAATGTGGAAGTGTCTCTTGTGATACAAGGATACAGACTGCAGAGGTACCAGAGTGCGTGTGAGGGAGAGGAAGGAAGTACAGATCTCAGACTAAAAGAATGGAAGGCTCACAGAGCTGGTTTGGAGTCAGTCACACTCTCCCCCGGTAGCCATCCAGGAAGAAAGCTTCCCACAAGCTGGAATCCTCAGAATCGCCTCCATACTGAGAACAGAGAGGTCACATTCTCTGATTTCAGGGTTTGCTGCTTCTGTACAAAGCAAGAAAATTTTGACTCTGTTTGCCCACCATACATGCCCTGGGAAGCATTGTGTAGCCTGCCTCAGTAGCAGTAAGTAAAGGGTTAACCTCCTCTCTGACTAATGTAAGTGTCCTGTCATCTCTCTATGGGGCAGAAATCAATGAAGGCTGTGTTCATCCAAGTAAAAATAAATCTTAATCACCTTTGTAAAGGAGGAGAATATAAGCAGACAGTGTTCTAAAAATGGACTCCCCTAGTTAACAACTGTTAAGTGCCATTTCTTGAATGATAACAAAGATGACATCACATTCAGGTTATAGGGTGGACATCATCCATTGTTGATTAGGAAGCAATTGAAAGGGGGAAGGAAAGTAAATGAAGACATATAAAGTTTCAAAACTGTACTGAATGAGCTTTCAAAATGTGTGAGGCATATAAGAATGAGCATGTCAGCAACACATCTCTAACGTGGGGGGCTGGCAGGTGCTAATACCAGAGAGGATATCCAGCTATCCTCACATTTCTCCATCATCATATCCTAGGCTAGATGTGCTGAACGGACTGTTACTCACCCACAAAGCCATATGAAACCATAAAAATCCTCAGCCACATGCTTTCTCTTGTCTCATATTGTCACACCTCCTGTGCTTTTCTTAAAATCTTTATAGGACAGCTTCCAACTTCCCTCTTCTTTGCTACTGAAAATGCCTGTTCAAGGGCTCTCAGTGGTTCCATTTTCTAAGGTAGACTGTATTATTGTTGGACTTACTTACCCTTCTATTGTCAGTAAAAGAAGTATACATTTTCATCCCATTGACTTTGTTTTTGCCCATGTGACATGCTTTAACCAATGGCTACTGAGCACATGTAATATATACCATATCCATGCAGAAGTGTAAGTTTCTACCAGATCTCTTGCTCTTTCTTTCTGTCATGAAGATAACATGCTCTAGATTAGGATAATTCCTTCCACTGGGGTTCCAAAATGAAAGATATATTGAGCAAAGCTGCAGTCAAACTATAGCTAATATGTTACATGAAAGAGAAATAAAATTTTGATAAAGCACTGATATTTGAAGAATTTGTTTGTTACCATGGCCTCACTTAGCAAAAGCTTACTATTACATCATCCACTTCAATGACTTCTACTCAGGTTTTATTTGATCAATCCCTGCAATATTTCACCAAGTGTGTCTTTAGAACTCATGTAATAAGAGAAACTCAAAAAGGAATAGGATAAGATAAATTTGGGAAATCCTACATAACCACTTTTGGACATTAATAATACCCACCAGCATATATAGGCACTGGAGCTATAATTAGGTACAAAGGGTGAAGAGCTCAAGTTCTACAGGAGAATGGGAAGCTGAACATTCTTAATGCACAGCCAGAGAACAGAAACCATCTCCTAAATGAGGCCAGAGGCCAGAACTTTGCTTCCCCTCTCTTACCCTCCACAAAACAAGATTTTTCAGAAATAGACAGAGATCCAAAGACAGTTTTTCATCTTGTACTTCTGGTTCTTTCAGTCCTAGCAGGCAGTATTTCTTCCAATACATTTCTCTTAAAAGCTTTGTGGTTCTCCTATGAAACTAATTAAGATTAATATTATTAGACAAATGACAAGCTTACAAATCTCTTCAAGCCTTTGTCTATCTTGGGCTACTGCTGAGATTGCTGAGAGACAACACCCTTAAGTTTCTTATTGGCCCTTTTTATTTATTAAATGGCTCTCTGAGGGACACTTTCAATCTTCCCGAGATCTTTGCAAAGGATTTTATAGCCACACCTTGAATTTCATCTTTAGACTATGTTTTCCTAGATGTATCTTAAAATTTTATCTTTGCCTCTGGCAGATTCCCTGCCTTCTTATCTGATCAGAGCCCATTGTCTTGCCCTTTGCCTGACCTACCTGACATGCAATGCAACAAGCAGGATGGTATCTGGCATGTGGCAGGTACTCAACCAATATTCATCACACAAATGAAGGAATTATTCTGTAAACCCCTAAGTGATTGTAATGAGGCATAAACTAATCTAATGACTTTTCCACACACTTTGCTGCCAACTCCCTCATTCTGAAGAAAAATACAAAGCAAATATACTGGGGATTGTCCTAACCAATTCACTAGGCCTAGAACTTCCTGAACCATCTGTGCTTCTGCCCATGCATTTCAGTGTGCTAGAACTGAAGGAAAGAGAAGAGATCTGCTATTGGCTTCCAATCAGAGGTCTGGGACAAGCACAACATGGCAGTTGTTGTCTCTCAGATTTCCCATTGCAGCCTCCCAAGAGGTCTCTTTTCTACATGAGGAAGAGAGAGGACTATGGTTTTGAAAAAAAAAAAAAAAAAAAAAAAAAAACTTATGAAGGTGGCACATGTAGTGGAAATGCCCAGCCAGAAGCAGATACTCCCTAGGAATGAGAGCCTAAAGAAGCCTCTAATACGCAGAGAATGAGAATGTCACAGCACCTGTTCTCTTTTCAGGGCTGGGGAAAATGATAGTGCCCAGCACTACCCAGAGGAGGAAGCAATAACTGATCAAGATTGAGAACACATATAAGATACCTCCTGGGAGCACCCAGAAATGCCTGAGGGAGGGAGGACAGATCTGTAGGAGCATTCACAGGTAGGGCTAGTGTAGCAGACACTGTTGGTGCCTTGCCCCATTGCTGTGGTGCAACCTCAAAGTCACCTGCAGCTCCCGTAGACAGACTCCGTACTTGCCAATGAATTCCTACTCTAAGCATCTCCATCTCTGTGCCTGATAGCTTCCCTTTGTAACTGGAGTAGGCTCAGCTCACACTGGACGAAAAGGATCAGATGGAAAGAGCCAGGGAGATCATGCTCCTGGAAACAACCTTCAACCAATGAGGCACTGTAATGGATAAACACCCAGCTTCCTTCCTGTCTGTGGGACAATTATAAAGTGAGTTCTACACAGATCTCAGAAAGTCTGAGCCCGGTTGTCCCACCAGGCTCATTAGTGTACCCTTAGTTGTCTGCCTTCTCTTCCTGGCCTCATGCCCCCAACTCCACTGTTTCCTGGAGTCATCTCCTGAAAAAAATAACGTGCACCCAAATCCTTGGCTTGGGTCTATGTTGGGGAGCAGAGTTAAGTCTACCAGGCCCGACTACCCAGAAACACAAAGACTCTATGTCTTAGCCAACGTCCTTCCAGAATCTATATTTGAAGGAGTCTATTTCTTCATCTCTCACTGGGAGTCTGAGCCCTTTTAATCAGAGCACTGTGAGTGAAGTTGAGCTCACACAGTCAGAAACACAGATTCAAACCCCAACTCTACCCTTTATGAGCTGTGAGCCTCTAGACAAGTTACTTTACCTCTCTGAATTTTGATATCTTCTATAAAATAGAAATAATAGGAGTTCCTGCCTCTTAGGGTTAAAAGCAGTTTACACAGAAGCACTGAGCTTGGCATGGTGCTTGGCACATAGTCAGTACTCCATCAGTGGCCACTCTCATCATTATATCTGTCTGGCCCTTAAATCTCTGATTTGGGGGGCTTACTCCAAACAAGCCTATCATTCTCGGCACCATCTCTCAGGACCCCCTGACTCCAAACCCTCACACAAGCAGATGTTCAAAACTCCAGTCCAGGACTGGTTACTTCATCTGCAGGAAGCTTGACACCTGGTGTGGATGCTTTCCCTGAAACAACCTCCTCTCCCAGATGTTCTCAAGCCCCTGCCCAATGGTCCCTCAGCTGCACAGAGGCTCAGAAGGACCGAGGAGCCTATTGACCAGGGGGCCTTCAGTCCTTTTCCATCTGTCAGGCCAGCTCCCAAAACAGCCTGCAGATGCTCCACCCCCGGCAGCTGTGGGGTGAGTTGGCCTCTTTTTGCCCCAGCACACAGCAGCTGGGCCATCTGCTCACACCAGAGGATGTAACAGTTCATTCTGGGGGCAGCCTCCTTACTGCTCATATTAATTCACTCATTCCAAGAGCAATTATCAAGCACCTGCAAAGGGCCAGACCCTAAACTAGGCACTAGGAATATAAGTTTTGCCCTAGAGAGGCTCACAGTTTGGTGACGGAGACAGATGAAAAACGGGGGCAGGTAGGTTATGAGCTAGTGTAACCACTGTCAAAAGGAAAGCAAGCATACAGACATTTGGGAATGAGAGAAGCAAACACCTCAACTAACCTTGGGGGTCAAAAAAGAGAAGACTTGCTCAAGTAGGTGGTTCCTGAGATGAGAACTGAAGGACAAAGAAAAGTGAACAGGACGGAAAGAAGGAAGAAAAGGCACTCCTGGGAAGGCACAGCTTGAGCAAATATGTGGAGGTGGGATATACAGATTTTGGAGCCATGTGGAAATCATTCATTGTACTGCCTACCTGTCACCACCTCCATTTCACAACCTGCCATACTCATCCATACAAAAGAGCTTCCATGTTTCTAGAAGACTCCACTCTCTTAGAGTTCACTGGGCTTAGGTCACCCAACACAAGATAGGCTCAGAGATCTCCACTTGAGGATTTTAACTTAAGATAAAATGGTGGCTGAAACTCTATGATGATGAACTCAAGAACTGTTTCCAATAGCAAAGCTGGTGATGTTCAAATATGATGCCCTTCCCATCAAGAGATAAGTCTGTGGCCCCTCCCTTGAGTCTAGGTCACACTTTTTGACTAACTTGATGAATAGACTATGGCAGAAGTGGCTTTCAAGATTCTGTTAGAAAGGACCATGCACCCTCTGCCATTTTTCCTTGGGACACCAATCACCGAAGCCTTGGGCCACCATGTTAAGAATTTTGGCTACCCTGAAATTGCTATACTAGAATGACCACATAGACAGACTACAGAGTGGTATAGATAGAGAGATAGCAGAGGAGCACCAGCTAGCTCATCCCCCAGCTCAGGTGCCAGGTATGAAAGTAAGGAAGATGACTTCAACTGCATCCAACATCAGTCAAATGGCAACCACATGAAAAAACTGAAGATTAGCCAACCAGCTGTGCCAAGGTAACCCTCAGAACCATGAGAGATAATAATTATAAATGCTTGTTATTTTATACCACTAAGTTTGAGGTGGTTTGTTATGCAATAATTAATAAGCAGTATAGAAAATCTCTTCTGTAGTGAGAGAGAATGGAGCCAACACTGGAGATATGTAGAAGCTGCTTGACTTCTTGATCTAGTTATTACCGGGCACTCTTCTGCCTGCCTTCCCTGCAACAATTTTCTTAGAGTCAAGAAAAAGGTCAGCTGGAAACAAAATGTGAAAGCCCAGAGTAGATGCCTGTGGATGGGAGATGCCTGTGCAAAGACATAGGAGAACAAGTCTCATAGAAACTTGAGTTAGCTTGGACTTAGTGCCCTCTGCCAACTTCCTGCTCCTAAAATATGACCAAGCTAAGAACTTGTCTTCACTCTCTCAACCAATAGAAGCTGTGTACCTTGCTTCACTCTCTGATTACCCAGATATAATGGCCAGCTTTCAAGGTGGCCCCAAGGATCCTTGACTCCTGGTATTCACACCCTTGTATAGTTTCTTCCCACACTGAATCAGGCCGACCTCTGTGACCAAAAAAATACGGAAGTGACAATGCATGACTTCCCAGGGTAGATCATAAATGGCATTGGATTGCTTATTCTGGAAAGACCAGCCATAAAGTCACAAGGACACAAACAGTCCTCTGAAGAGACCCATGTAGAAGAAGAACTGAGGTCTCATGTCAACAGTCAGCACCAACTTGTCAACCAACTTGCCAGCCACTTTGCAAGTGGATCCTCAGCCCCAGGAAAATCTTCAGATGATTCAAGCCCCTAGGTTTCAAGTTCTCAAGGTGAGGCCTCAGACAACTTGAAGCAGAGACAGGGTATCCCCGTTGTGCTCTGCCTGGATTAATGACCAACAAAAACCATGCAAGAAAATAAGTGATTATTGTTGTTTCAGGCTATTAAAGTACTAAAGTGATGTGTTATACAGCTATAGATAACTACTACACTAGCCCTGACCCTTTGATACTCCTCCCCTACCTCACACCCACCCCCTAACCCCAAATATAATTGGTTCCAGGAGACTCCTTGAGCTAGAAGAGGTCACCCATTCAAAGATCGGCTCCATTTAGAACTTTAAGCAGGTTAAAAAAAAAATCTCCATTTGCACACTTCTAGTGACAGAGAATTTACTAACTCCCAATAACTGCCTGGCAGGCAGAAGAGTTTTCCACTCTTGTCCCCACTATGCTAATTCCTTCTTCCCTGGGAGCTGTCCCAGACCCAGTGCTGAAACCAGACCCCACCCACCCGCAACGGAAAGATCAAATTACAATTCCAAAAAGCCCGTTTGACTAGGAAACATTAGCAAGAAAGTTCCATTTCCCTGTATCTCTAAATGAGAAAAGCCTCCTTGTCAGTTTGGAGCAATTAGCTGTGGGAGATGATGACGGAGCAGTGAGAGGTGCTGCAAGGGGGCAGAGTGGCAGCGGAAGCCCCGACTCAGACAGACATGCCACAGATGGCACAACGAGATAACGCCTTTCACGTTTCAGAAATCACACTGTCAACAATGTTTCCAGACTCAGAAATTAGCTGAAGTCATCAGGAGTGCCTGGCAGCAAGCAGCAGGCGCCCTGGTGGGGGCCCCTCATTTGACGTTATGCATTGGTGCAAAGAGAAACTGGCAAATTCACAGAAAAGGCTGGTGGGGCTACCATCTCCTAAGGCTGCAGGCAGGGCAAGCCCGGGGCATATGGAGGCATTTTCTCAGGGTTAACTATCAAAGCCCCAATCTTCTATCGCCTGTCCCTATAGTAGGGGATTAAATTCAAGTGTCACACTGTGATCTCCTCTTTCTATTCCATGCCTTGTGGAATGTCCTCTTTAGAGGGTTACAGAAAGCAAAAATGATGAATTCAATCACCCATGTCTAAAATGTATATTACTTTTAACAAAATCATCCTTGTTAATGTAAAAATTGCTCTCTTTGCTAACCATAAGCCCTATCAGAGGCAGTCTATACCAGCCACTCTGACCTTTTCATTACAGTTGACCTGACTCACATCTGCCCACCCTTAAAAGAGCCAGTAAAAATAACCAGAGGCTAGTACCCAGCTACCAAAGATCCCCACAACTCCAGCCAAATGCAATTAGTTGGGGGGGATTGGGAGTTAGTTATCACTGTAGTCCTAGATGGTACTATAAGCAAGCATGGGATGCAACAGGGAATTAAGATTATATTTACAATAGTTCCCCCTTAATTGCAGTTTCACTCTTTATGACTTTGGTTACTGGTGGTCAACTGAGGTAAAAATATATTACACAGAAAATTCCAATGCTTTTACACTGTCAGTGGGAGTGTAAATTAGTTCAACCATTGTGGAAGACAGTGTGGTGATTCCTCAAAGACCTAGAGGCAGAAATACCATTTGACCCAGCAATCCCATTACTGGGTACATACCCAAAGGAATAGAAATCATTCTACTATAAAGATACATGTACTCACATGTTCACTGCAGCACTGTTCCTGATAGCAAAGAAATGGAATCAACCTAAACGCCCATCTATTTAGGCTCTATTTATGAACAGAAAAATACATATACACCATGGAATACTATGCAGCCATGAGGAAGGAGATCATATCCTTTGCAGGGACATGGATGGAGCTAGAGGCCATTATCCTCAGCAAATAACGCGGGAACAAAAAACCAAATACCACATGTTCTCACTTACAAGTGGGAGCTCAATAATGAGAACACATGAGCACATGGCAGAGAAACAACACACACTAGGACCTGTCAGAGTTGGGAGGGAGGAGGGGGAAAAGCATCAGGAAAAATAGCTAATGGATGCTGGGCTTAATACCTAGGTGATGGGATGATGTGCAAACCACCATGGCACATGTTTACCTATGTAACAAACCTGCACATCCTGTATATGTATCCCTGAAATTAAAATAATAGAGAATTCCAGAAATAATTCATAAGTTTCAAATTCCATGCCATTCTGAGTAACATGATAAAATCTCACACCACCCTTCTCCATCCCTCCCAAGATGTGAATCATCTCTTTGCCCAGCATATCCACATGTATATGCTCCACTGACTATTAGTGACTTAGTATCTGCCTCAGTTATCAGATCGACTGTTGGGGTATCACAGTACTTGAGTTCACATAACCTTATTTTACTGAATAGTAACCTCAAAGCCCAAGAGTAGTGATGCTGGCAATTCAGATACACCAAAGAGAAGCCATAAAGTTCTTCCTTTAAGTGAAAAGATTTGAAAGTTCTCTACTTAATAAGAAAAAAAAAATTGTATGTTGAAATTGCTAAGATCTGCAGTATAATCTTTTAATAAAGAGAAAGATCACATTCACACAACTTTCATTAAAGCATATTGTTATAATTGTTCTATTTTATTATTCATTATTGTTGTTAGTCTCTTACTGTGCCTAATTTATCAATTAAACTTTATCATAGCTATTAATGAATAGAAAAATACATGGTATACATAGAGGTCAGTACTATCCATGGTTTCAGGCATCCACTGGGGTCTTGGAATCTATCCTTCTTGGGTAAGAGGGAGCAAATAATACATGCAAAGAATAGATACTCAGGAAAAAAATACTTCTTGTCTCTTCTCCAGAAATACCTTCTCATGTTTGTGCTAGGAGGAATCAGGATTATTTATCTAATTGCAGAATCACACCTACTAAGACAAAGGAACAGGGTAAATGATTCCTCTTAGGAATTCAAAAGGACAAAAGCTAAGCTTGAACGTGTGCCTATGCATAGTGTTGGAAATAAGGTTTGAAAATGGTAGGTAACAGGTGGGAAGTGGAGGGTGAAACACTAGTGGTTATTGTTATACAGATCATTGGAACTCAACTTGAAGCTTCCAACCGAATCTATACATCCTTCAGGGAGTTCAAGCCCCAGGAAGTATCTAAGGCCCTTGCCTCCCTCCCAAAGTTCTGAAAAATTTGGGAACCACTTTGCCATTGCAAGACACCCAGCAGCTGGTAGTCAGCTCTGGACAGTGATAAAACCCCCAGGAGATGAAATGAGAGAAAAAGGTAAGTTGAGGATCTTGCCTAAAGAAAGCGGTTTGAGCAGCCTCCAGTCTTTGTGAAGGTCAAAGTCTTTTGTTTCATGAAGGTCAACCAGCTGGGACCCAACAGCCAGGTCATCTCCTGGCACTGGCAAATGTGAAAGAGCCAAATACAGAAGAAAGCTCTGCCTGTGGGGACATGTGGGGTTAAGGACCCAGGACAGAGCATCTCTTTTATCCTCAGCCAGTGGTGGGCTACAAGAAGAGGAAACCGCTGCTGAGTTATTCTCAATTCTCCTCTCCACACAATTCTTCTGGGGCTCAATTGCACCCAGATCTGTCTCTACTAGTAAGTCTGAGATGGATGGGGGAAAATAAGGCTTGATGAAACATCTTCTGTAAGCCAGATCTTTTGCATATTTCATCTCAGGTTGTGCTGTCAAAGTCCTTGTGGCCAAAGGATAATTAAAGCAGCAAGTATCTAAATGGAACTATAGCTATCAGTATTGTTCTTGTAGAAACCCTGCTTCTACTGCCCCAGACTTCACCAAATTTGGTGGCCACAGCCTCATGGACTTTTGTTAGTTACCACAGTTTACAAGACAAACTGAACTTTGTCTCTGATTTTAGCCCTAGGATGGCCCAGGTGGTCTGGGAAGACAATAAGAAAATTAATCAGGAACTAACAACCCAAAGAAACCAGGAAAGCTTAGATTTCTGTGAATTCTTAAAGGACCTAAAAAGAGGGCTGGCCTTCCTCTTAATCAGTGGTTCTCAAAGTATGGTCCCTGGACCAGTAGCATTGACATCACCTGGGAACATGTTAGAAATGCAAATTCTGGGACTCCCCTCTAAGCCTAATGAATAGGAAACTCTGGGGCTGGCGCTAACCAACTGCATTTTTTAAAGTCCTATAGATGATTCTCACTCATGGCCAAATTTAAAAAGTACTGATTTAAAACTAGAAGGTCAAGTTAATCCCATCTAAATCTCAGGAGCAGGGACAGTGAGAGCCCTTTAAATGTACATAGGCCTCCCACCTCTCTCCTTCCCTGCAAATTCACACGCTAGTCTGGCTGAGACTCAACCCAGCCCTGCCTGGTCCTCCCACCCCCATCTCAGCTGAGAATATATGGGGGACACTTCAGTCTCTGTGGAACTACTTGGAAGTGCTAAGAAGCATTGTGCCTTGGGGGTTCTTGTTCCTCTTAGGAGCTTTCAGTGGGAAAACAGGGGCTATGTTCAAAAATGACTCCTTCCCCACTGGGAACACCGCACTTCAGCTGGGGGCTTTCCCCAAGGCCACCAAGAGTTAAAGCCTTAGTCAGGGAAGGCTCCCACTCCCCTCTGAAAGTCCTAGAAGGGGCAGACATGCAGGCCCAGCTCTGAGGCTCTGAGCCAGGAGGCCTGTCACACCTGGAGAGGCCCCAAGATGCCAGCTCGGCAGCTGGGCCTGGATGGCAATGCAGCTGCCGGGTGATGGATCACTTTCCAATGAGGGCGCTGTGCAGGCCGCCAGCTGTGCCAGCAGTCTCCCGATCAGCATGGCTGCACCGCTCCCCACCACCCCACACTTGCTGGAACAGGGAACCAGGAAACATCACACCTCTGGCGAGCAGCAATTAATCTGTGCAGGAGACAGGTCGAAGACAGGAAAGGGGAGCTGCCAGAGAGCTGATGGGCCCTGCCTGCCTTGCCTCAGAGTGGGCTGGGCCCTCCAGATGCACAGGCTGTCCAGCTTCAGGTGCACTCCTCACCAGCCTTCCCCAGCAGTCCCATGGGAAGGCAAATGCAGGGACCCGCACCAGCAAAGAGCACTGGACTGAGAGTCAGTAGATGCAGATTCAAATCCCAGCTCTGTCTTTACAGGCTCTGAGACCTTGAGTTTGGTCTGCGCATCATTTTCCACTTGGGAAGCACAACTGCAACCACTCAGAGCCATGGTGAGAAGCTAAATGAAGACTTGTGTAAGTTAAGTACCTGGCGTGTGGCGAACACACGACAAACAGTGATTCATTACCCTGTCCTCAGCTATGCCCTGAGGTTCTCTTGGATAACCCTACATGGGATTACTAAGCAGGCAAAGAGCACCTCACCCAAGCCAATGAGGTCCTGAAAGTAAAGGGGAAATGATGAAGAAGCAAATATCCTTCCATGAATCATCCAATCTGGGAACAGCCTGATGGCGGCAAAGAAAGAAGTAGCAGCCCATGGATGAACCCTGTGTCCAGCTGGCCTCCTGCTCCCAGCCTCATTCCTGTCCAGTCCACAAAACCAAGAGGTGATTTTTAGAAGACACATCTGATAATTTCCTTGTCCTATTTTTAAGCCCTAGGTGACTCCTGAATGCCAACAGAGCAAAGTAAAAATGTCTCAGCATGGCATTCAGTATCAGTCCCAAATTTGCTGAGTCTTTTTGCTCACCATGAGCCTTGCTCTTCCAGCTACCCAGTAAAGCTCACCATTCCCAGAATACACCAGGACCAGGACATTGCAAAACAGGGCCTTTGCATGTGCTGTCCCTTCACCTGGAAAGGCCAGCCTGTGCTCCTGTCTATCTAAAGCACCTCCCTACTTACAGCTCACCTTTGGAAAGACTCCCCTGATGCCCTATTCCAGGCATGAGTAATTACTGTGGACTTCCTTACACCTGGTACAAGTGTCTATTGAGACACTCTGCCTATTAGGATCTGCTTGGTTTTTGGTCCCCTGTGTCCCTGATCTGTGAGCTCCTTCATCCCAGGAACTGTATTTGATTCCTCTCCACATCCCTGGCTCCAGCACAGCACCTAGCACATAGTAGGTGCTCTATAAGTGTTTAGGTAACTTAAGTGCTTTTTTTCATTGACAGCCCATCATACCCATGTAAACTAATGATCAGTGAAACCACAGATGGTTTCCCCACAATGAGGCAAAGGGAAAAGCAAGGTCCTGGTCACACCTAGTCATCTCCAGCCCAGAGCCAGCTTTTTCCAAGGTTCAAGAAGACTCAAGGTTAGAGGATGGTCTGTTGACCCCTCATCCTCCCATTGCATTAGCTAATGTCAAATTCCACTGCAATTTATCCTTCTGTGGCCAAACCTATAGACTGCTTGAAAACAATACATTTCATCTCAGGGTTTTAAATCAGTGTTATAGCCCCCTTCTGGAAGGGCTCAGTGTCTCATCAACCTCTTGAAAGCCTTAGGCCAGGAACTATTTACCTTTTTGACTAGTACCTCCACTGATCACGTGACCCCAGGGGTCATCAGAAAATCTGGACAATCAAAGAGCCTCATGAGCCAAAGGGAATTATGTAACAGTGCAACTAGTCTATTTGCCCGCCCAATGCTTAAATCATCTCTATACGCTCCCTTCCTAGTTTAATACTTCCAATGACAGAGAACTCACCATCTCCAAGGATATCTTATTCCATCCTTGGTCACCTCCTCAGATGTCTCCAAGTCCTGCAGTTTTTCATAGATCAACGGTCTCAATTGCCCCAGGCCCCCTTCTTTCCAAATACCGTTCCCCTAATCTCTAAAATGTTTTGAGGTAAGTTAAGAGGTTTATGCATCACCCGAATGTCTCTGGGTCAAACACTCTCCTTCCACTGAATTCTCATTCTCTGCCCTGGATCTTAGCTCTTGTGATATTTCTATTAACATGGCTTCAGGGTAAATGGGACTTGTGAATCCACATCATCCTGATTACTATACAAAGTCAAGAGTGAACTAAAAGCTCCCAAGACCTTACAGACCTGCTTTTCACTAAGCCAGACCTCCCTGATCCTGCACTTGGACCACTGCTTCTGCAACCCAACACAGGATCCTCCTTTATTCTTCTGCTGATTCACCTAATAAAATTTGGCCCCGCTTAGGCAACCAAGATCTTTTTAGATACTGATTTTTTTCAGCCAGCTTCCTCACACATTTTCTCTTTCACCTTTATTTTAAATCACACATGTGGCTTTTCCATCTCTTCATCAAAATCATTGATTTAAAGTGCTAATATGATCAGGGCTATGATAGAGCCCACAGGCACTCCAATAAAGACCTCCCTGCAAAATGATATCAACTCATTTTTCTGCTCTAAATGGGTAAACTAGTTTTTAGTCTCCTGGGATCCTCTAAGACCCAGTTTGTATTCTCAGTTTTCTCTCTAAGGATATCTAAAGATTTTTTTTGTATGTTCTGCTGAAACCCAGATACGTTATCTGCTTCATGGGACAGAGATTACAAGTTTAGCACCCAACACCTATTCTTCCTGGCTTTGTCAAGAGACAATGTGTCAAGATACTACATTGCTCAGCCTCCCTTGCAAGTAATAGTGATCATGTGACATAGTTCCAGTCAATGAGATGGAAGTTATTGGGTAGCCCTCCCAGGAAAGCCACTGTAAAAAAGCCAACTCAGATGACACTGGTCCTTGGTTCTTTGCCCTTCTTGCCTGAAATACTGATGTGATGTGGTAGGTGGAGCAGTCATTTTGCAGCCATAGGGAAAAGTCAAGACAATCACAGGTGCCGTAGCACTGACAGTCATGGGTCTCTGAAACCAGTGCTAGACACCACCTGCTTCTAGACTTCTCTTTGCAGGAGAAAAGAATTCCTTAACTGTTTAAGCCACTCGTCTTTTGGTTTCTGTTATTCAAAGTCAAGTACAATTCCTAACAGATATGTCACTATCCTACTCTGAAAGCCTAGTGACACTGTCTAAAAAGGAAATGAGATTATCCTCCTATAACTTATTCTAAGTGAGTCAATATTGGTTTCTAGTGATCTCCAAGATGTTTACAAATCTTGCCCTTCATAAATTATTCTAGATTCCTGTCCAGGATTAACTCCCTTTTCTTCCCTTAAGGAAAACTGAAAATTTTTTGCCAGTTTCCAGGCTTCAGGCATCTCTCTCTTCTCTAGGATTTCTGAAGATTAGCATCATTAATTCAGGGTCTGGAATTTCCCAGAGATCACTCATCTTGCTAAAAATTATTTCATCTAGTTTTGAGCTATCTATAAACTTCTACCCTTGGGCGTTGTCTTATCAATGTTAACTTTACCCTTTATGATCTGCAAATGTATCTTCCTTGACAAAGATGATAGCCAACTTCCTGGTTATAGATTCTTATTTCTCTGACAGTTTCCACATCAGCAGATCTGTCCTGAGCAAAGGCATCTTACCAACACCCCATCTGGCAATTAAGTGTGTCTATACCTGCTTGGTCTCACATTCCAAAATAGTGAGCTGAAATATAAGGAGATGCCTCTTCTTTGAATACTTCTTCACCTGAAATACATCTCTCTGTTCATGAACCCAAAGTAGCTGCAGGCCCAGAATATCTAGAGTTTTGGGAAACTTCAAGTTATGGATTGTATTAGGCTACTCTTGCATTGCTGTAAAGAAATACCCAAGACTGGGTAATTTACAAAGAAAAGGGGTTTCATTGGCTCACGGGTCTGCAGGCTGTATAGAAGCATGGTGCTGGCATCTGCTTGGCTTCTAAAGAGGCCGTAGGAAGCTTACAATTATGGCAGAAGGTAAAGGGAGAGCAGGCACATCACATGGCAAAAGCAGGAGCAAGTGAGGGAGTCGGAGGAAGCTACCACACACTTTTAAACAACCAAATCTCATATGAACTCAGAGTGAAAGCTTACTTATCACCAAAAAGATGGCTCAAGCCATTCATAAGGGATTCACACCCATGATCCAAACACTTCCCACCAGGCCCCACCTCCAACACTGGGGATTGTATTTCAATATTAGATTTGGGCAGGGACAAACGTCCAAACTATATCATGGATATTAGCCATAGGCTCACTTCTACAGTCCAAAGAGTCAAGGCCACCAAACAGCCATCTGAGGATGGAACCTAGAATCTGTCCATTCAGTTTCACACCATTTGCTACCTTATTCCCCTGTTTGACCAAGGGACAATTTAGTACCTGCTCCAAATCTTCATCTCTCCTTGTAGCAGGGATGGTAATAACAGAGTTGCTGTGAAGATTCAATTAGATAATACACTTAAAGTTATTGGCACATAGTAATCTCTCCATTTTTTTCTGCTATAATTATAACCATCATCATTAAAAATCATTACTAATATTCTGCCTTCATCCTTATTGCAGATTTCAAACAAAAAATTAGACACCCAGAAGATATGTCAGGAAAGGCAGTGGAGTAAGGCCAGGGTATTTTTTTTTTTTTTTTTTTTTTTTTTTCTGTGAACTTATGACAATCAATAATGTTTCTCCTCTCAGTGGTTCATCCCTGCTGGCCTTAATGCAAAATGATGCTTCCATTCAGACTTCTCTACTAAGAGCCTAAACGATTAAAAATTATTGAAATGGCTTATGGTCATAGGTAGGAAACAATCTATCATGAGCTATAGTGAGATTTTACAATTTTTTCTATTCTCTTCTAGTTAGAAGCAGGTGTTTTGTTCTTATAGAGCTTTGGAAAACTTGTTTTGGTTTTAGCTTTTCTCTAGTTGTAAGGTAATTCCTGTTAAATATACTGCCTGATCATTGTGGGAAGAACAGTGAAGAAGAACCTAATCTGCAAATCCACACTGAGAATTCTGGGCTGCCAGAGCAAATCGCCCAAGAGTACTATATTCATAAAAAAACACTTTGTGACAGAAAGTTGGACCCTTGGATTTGGGATTGAGGTTCCAAACTTCCAGCTATTCTGAACCAGCCATGTTCCAGATTAGAAAGGGGCTGATTCTGAGTTAAAAGGAGAATTTGGCTTCCTGAGCATTGTAAGCACTATGAGGAAAGAATCATTCCTAGCTCAGAGAGCTAGTAGTAGAAGGGTCAGCCTCCTAAAGAGTCCTCAGTTTAAGAACAGCCTCAGGTATGTAAGCAAGGATGTTGGGGGTTATTGACTGAGGCCATCAAGGGGCAGCAATAGCAGGCAAGCTTAATGGCTGTTGACAGTATGTGCCACGACTTTTTACAAGGAAATAGAATTATGACACCCAAGATTCCAAGGATGCTACTGAAAGGGAGACTCATAGTACGAGATTCTTGCAATTTTCCCCCAGGCTTTGTTTTGTCTATATGCATTTACCTACCCATTCACCCCTCATCATCTCTGCATACACTATATTTTATGCATCCTAAAACTTTTGTGGACTAGGGAAACAAAGAGTTCATTGTATTTTGTGCTTTCTAACATATCTGCCTTCATTAGTTAGGCTCCCTACAGTTGCAAGCAACAGAATACCAGTCTAATCTAGTATAAACTGAAAGAGGATATATTATAAGAATTTTGAGGCATACTATGAAACCTGAGGACTAAAATGAAGTATGGCTCAAAAAAGACAGGCACCAAGGACACACTCCTCCAAGACATGTTCTTTGTCTCCTGTTTCTTCTACATACTGATTTCAATCTTCTCTCTTATAAAAGACAGAATTCCTCCTCACGGGGAAAAAGAAAAGCAAGCCAACTGCTGTAAATAAATTTTTTTAAATCACTTACTATTGACTTACTGAGATGTGTGTATGTGTGTGTGTGTGTGCATGTGCACGCACTTTATTTAAATCTTATCACTTCCAAAAATTTTCTTAATGATTATCTTGTGTTTTCAGGGTAGCTAAAAATCTCTTCTGCAAGGGATAAGCATTTTATCTTATTGTTTGCCAGATGTTTACCTCATTTTGTTTTCTTCTCTAATAGCATTGGTAAGCATCTCTAGAACAATGTTATATAAGGGAGCTGGGGGAAAGTATCCTTTTCTCTTTCCTAAATTTAACAAGATTGTTTTTATTGCTTCACCATAAAGCATTCTTATAATGAGGATTATCTATCTAATTTTTTTATTTATGATTTATCACCAAGGCATTATTAAAAAGCATTTGGGCCTTCTTCTCATTTCCTGGCCTGGAGCTCCTGAAACTCTTGGAATTTTCTAAGTGATAAGAATAATAGGAGTGTCCTTTGTCTAGTAAGACAATTCTTGCCTAGCCTCTAGATCATTTCAGACTGGGGACTGCTCTCCAGAAAGACCAAGCCTTGATTTGAAGCCTAGAACTTTAAACCCCACACCCCAGGAAAGAGGGGCTAGAGACTGAGTTAATAATCAATCATGCCTACCTGATGATGCCTCAAAAAAACAAACAAACCAAAAATAAAACCTAAATTATGGGATTTGGAAAGCTTCCAAGTTGGTGAACACATTCACATGCTGGGAAGGTAGTATACCCTAGCTCCATGGGGACAGAAGGTCCTGCACTAAGGACCCTTCCAGACCTCACCCTATGTACCTCTTCATCTGGCTGTTCATCTGTATTCTCTACAATAAACTGGTAAAGGAAAGTTAAGTGATTCCCTGAGTTTTGCAAGCTATTCTAGCAAATTAACAAGCCTAAAGGGAGTGGGATGTGCCAACCCTTGACTTTGTAGCCAAGTCAAACACAAGTGTGAGTAACCTGGCAAACCAACACTTGTAACTGGCATTTGAAGTGAGGACAGTCTTGTGAGACTGAGTGCCTACACCTGCAATTTAGGTGCTAATTCCAGGTAGCTAATGCCAGGTAGTTAGTGTCAGAATCAAGGTGAATTGTAGGATACCTAGTTGGTGCCAGAATTAGTTGATTTTGGGGGGGCAGTAGAGAAACACCTCTCAACTACAAATCTTAATAAAAATGAATGTGAAATTGTATCCATATTTTTTCAGAATTCATTCAGATATTAAAGTTTTTGGCCTGGTAATGTGACAATTTATAATTATGGATTTCTTAACATTGAAAAATCCTGTTATTCCTTAGTGGAACCCCACTTTATATTAATTTTTTAGACACTGCTAAATTCTACAAAACAATGTTTTATTCAGGAATTTTATATCTTTATAAATAAGGTAGGTCTGGAATGTTCTTGTGTTAGATTTTGGCATCAATTATATGTTAACATTAATAATTAACAAAATTCTCCTTCCTGAGAACATCACACACCAGGGCCTGTTGGGGGGTGGGAGGGGTAGGGGAGGGATAGCAGAGAGTAGGGGTATTGGGGAGGGATAACATTAAGAGAAATACCTAATGTAGATGATGGGGGGATGGATGCAGCAAACCACCATGGCATGTGTATACCTATGTAACAATCCTGCATGATCTGCACATGTACCCCAAAACTTAAAGTATAATAATAAAAAAAAATTCTTCTTCCTGTATCCTCTATGCCAATTTGAATGACATCTGAAATATCGTGAATATTTGAAAAAAACTTCACTATGAAGTCATCTGGACTCAGGACCTTAAAGAGATCTTTAACAACTTCATCAATTTCTTCTATGTTATTTGTCCAAGTTTTTTAAGCACTTAAGTCATCCAGTGTTTTAAAAAATGTTAGTTCTAGATGTTCAGAAATGTTATCTTAAAATTTTCTTATCTTGTTATTGTCTTTTAATTTCTTTTGTATCTGTGGTTATATTCCCTTCCTCATTTCTATTTTGAAGTATTTGTGGTTTGAGGATTATTTAAAATTTAGACATGCTAATGATTTCATTTAACTATTTTATATGAATATAATTATATTATATAGTTTTATATTTATTTATTATAATAAATTGGCTCACAATTATGGAAGCTGACAAGTCCCAAGATCTACAGGGTGAGTCAACAAGCCAGAGACTCAGAAGAGCCAATGTTTCAGCTTCAGTCTGAAGGCAAAAAGAAAAACTAAGGTCTCAGGCAGTCAGGCAGGAGGAATTCTCTCACTCAGAGGAAGGTCAGCCTTTTCGTTCCATTCAGGCCTCAAACTGGTTGAATAAGGCCCACACACATTAGGGAGTGCAATCTGCTTTACTCAGCTTACTGATTTAAATGTTAATCTCATCCACACACACCTTCACAGACATACCCAGAATAATGTTTAACCAAATATCCAGGCACCCCATGACCTACTCACACTGACACACAAAAGTAACCATCACAAAAGGCATTTCCTCCTGTACATCTATTGCTATGTCTATGTCACTTCTCAGAGGTCCTGGACTAACACATTGTCCAGCCAGCTCTGCCACCCTCATCTAGGTCTCCCTGCACCCACCACTACCAGGTTCATATAAACAGAAGGCCAAGAGAGAGGAGACAAAGTGAAAGAATAAACACTAAATCACCACTGGAGGGGAGAAAAACCATGTCTTTTTCCTTCTTCTACTTGAAGGAGAAAGGAGTTATTCCTACCTCTCTAAACAAGTGTGGGAGGGAAACGTCAAAGAAATCACTTGTAGAGCTTGGGAAAACAAGAAGATGCAGGGTAACTGGCATCTCCTTCCCTCATTAGACATCTGAATTCAAGCAATTCAAGCAGAGGGAGAAAAGACCTGGGGAGAGATGTCAAGAGGGGCAAGGGCAGACATGGGGCCTTCCCATCACTGTTTCCCAGTAAAAGCCTGACTGTCAACCAGGAGAGAAAGGGAGATGGGCAATGAATTGGATGTGAGAATAAACTTTTAACCTGGTCTAGACTGTACAAGGAATTTTTTAAGAAAGTAATTATATTTTTAAACCATTTTATTGAGGTATGATTGACATGCAAAAAGCTATACATTTTTAATGCATACAACTCCAGGAGTTCGGTGATATAATAAATATACACCCATGAAACCATCACCATAAACATATTCATCAAGGCCATAAACATATCCATTATCTCCTAAAGTTTCCTTCCACCTCCTTGATTAGTGTGTGTGTGTGTGTGTGTGTGTGTGTGTGGGTGCACACGCGCGCGTGCATGCGCGCATGGTGTGAGCGTATAAGAACACTTAACAGAATCTCTACCCTCTCAGCAAAGTTTAAGTATACAGTACAGTTTTGTCAGCCTTAGGCACTATACTACATTGTGATCTCCAGAATTTATTTTTCATAACTGAAACTTGTGACCTTTGACCATCACTTACCTCCCCATTTCCTCTTTGCCCCTTCCCCCACCACCGGAAGCCACCACTCTACTTTCTGCTTTTGCGAGTTTGACTATAGTATGTTCCACATACAAGTGAGGTTATACAATATTTGCCTTTCTGTGTCTGGCTTATTTTCACATAGTATGATGTCCTCTGGGTCTATTTAAGGTCTTCTTAAGTCTAAATAATTTTCCATTGTATGTATGTACCGCACTTTCTTTATTAATTTATTCATCAGTGAACTTTTAGGTTGTTTTTGCATCTTCCCTATCTTGAACAATCCTGCAATGAACATACAAGTGCAAGTATCTCTTCAAGATCCTAATTTCAGTTCTTTCCTAATTTCAATATCCAGAAGTGGGATTGCTGGATCACATGGTAGTTCTATTTTTAAGTTTTTAAGGAACCTCTGTACTGTTTTCCATAATGACTATACCAATTTACATTCTCATTAACAGTGTACCAGGATTCCCTTTTCTTCACATCTTCATAAACATTTTTTTAATAATGGCCATCCTAGCAGGTGTAGAGTGGTATCTCATTGTGTGTTCAATTTGCATTTTCCCAGTAATTTGTGATGTTGATCATCTTTTATATACCTGCTGGCCATTTGTATGTCTTTTTTACAGAAGTGTCTTTTAGATCTTTTGCTCATATTTTAATCAGGTTATTTGGTATTTTGCTATTGAGTTGTAGAATGTCCTTATATATTTTGGATACTAATCCCTTATCAGATATTTAGTTTGCAAATTTTCTCCCATTCCATGGGTTACCTTTTCATTTTGTTGATTTTTCCCTTTGCTGTGCAGAAACTTCTCCATTTAATTTAGTTCCATTTATTTATTTTTGCTTTTGTTGCCTGTGCTTTTGGTGTTGTACCCAAAAAATCATTGCCAAGGTAATTTCTCATTTTCTTCTAGGAGTTTTGCAGCTTCAGGTCTTATGTTTAAGTCTTTAATGTGTTTTGGGCTTATTTCTGGATTTATTTCCACCACTACTTGCCTGGTTTGGAGAGCTGCCAATCAAGCCCTGGAAGTTAGAAGGGCCTCCACCACCGAAGAGAAGGGCCGAGTGAAGTGTGACACTATGATATTTTAACATAGTGCTCAATATACGCTTCCCTACTAACTGCTCCTTCTTTACCATACTGCCCTTCTACAACCAAAACCGATTCTCTCCCTTAAACCTGCCCTCCTGCTAGTATTTCTCTTCTCAGTAGAAGCAACATCATTCATTCTGTTACTCACAAATGCCTTGGAATCATCTTGGATTCCTCTGTTCCTCATTCCCCACATCCAATACATCACCAAATCCCAAGCCTCTTCCTTCAAAACGTATCACGTTACTGATCCCATCTTACCGCCTTCTTCCCAACACCTAGACCAAGCTGCCAGCTCAACCTCTGCCTGTAACCATCTCTGCTGTGGTTTGAACATGTGTCCCTTCAAAATTTATATGCTGAAACTCACACCCTAAGGTGATGAGTTTTTTGGGAAAAGCTAGAGGTAGAGCTTTTTGGGAAGTGATGAGGGCTCCGCCCTCATGAATGGTATTAATACTTTTGTAAAGGGGCTTCAGAGAACAGCCTGACCCTTTTTCCCCTTTTGCCATGTGGGAATGCAATAAGAATCATCAACTATGAAGCAGAAAGTGAGTCTTCACCAGATGCTAAATCTGCTGGTGCCTTGATCTTGGACTTCCTAGCCACCAGAACCATGAGAAATAAATTACTGTTGTTTATAAATTACCCAGTCTGTGGTATTTTGTACAGCAGCAGGCACAGACTGAAATTGTTTTCTAACCAGGTTAGGAAACCTGCCTCTTCTCTTGCCCCTTTCTGTTCTATTCTTTACACAGCAAATAGAATAATCCTTGTAAAACATAAAAGAGAGCATTCCACTCCCTGCTTCAAACCTGCCCAAAGGCTTCTTATCACACAATAAAATCAAAGTCTTTACTGTTGCCTGCAAGGTCAGACATCCCCTGGCCTCAGGCTACACCTCTGGCTTCACTTTCTATCCCTTTTTTCTTTGACTGCTACACTCCAGCCACCTTCCCTAAAACCCACCAGGCACACTCCTGCTTCAAGGCCTTTGCCCATGAGATTTCCTTTGCTCGGAAAGTCTTTTCCCACAGATATTCACATGGTGTATTCTCTTGCTTCCTCAAGTGTGTGATCAAGTGTGACCTCTTCAGGGAATCCTTCCCTGATCACGATACCAAAATAGTATTTATCACCACCTGACTCATGGCTACCTCACTCTAATCTGTCTCCATCTTTATATGGCCCCTTCTCTTCTGCCTGTAGCAAATCTCCCTTTGCCTCTCTTAAAAAGACACTTGTGTTTGGACTTAGGACCCACCCAGATAATCCAGGATTACGTCCTCATCTCAACATCCTTAACTTAATCAAATCTGCAAAGACCCTTTATCTAAAAAGATAACACAGGTTCTGGGGACTGGGACATGAACTATCTTCTGCAGCCATTATTAGCCTATCACAGTCCAGTTATAAAATGTATTTTATATCTTCCCTATTTATGACAACCTGATCAGTCTCACTACAGAGTTGTAGGATGGTCCTACCCACACAGATTTCTTCTCTCCTTTCCCCAGGACTCCCTCTTTTCCAGAGAAGCTGCAGTTTTCAGCCCAGCTTCTTTTAATGACTAATCAGAAAACACCTAGAAGCCTGTGGTAGATAGAAGGTTACAGCACAAACTTTGGCTCTTGGGTTATGGGGCTGCCACTTTCTAGCTGGTAAATGTAGACAAGTCACTTACATTCCTTGGGTCTCAGAGGTGAGGACTTACTATATGCCAAACCCTTTTCATGAATTGTCCCCTTAATCCTCCCAGCAACACAGTGAGTTAAGTGCCATTTCTAAATAATTCATTTATTTACATTTTCTATCAGCAACTACCTATACCAAGTACAGTTCCAGCACAGTAGATACAGCAACAAATAGGAAAATCTCTTCTCTCATGGAAATTACTTTCGAATGGTGAAGACACATATCAGGGAAACAAAGATAACTGCAGAGAGTGATAATGGCTATGAAGTCAATAATTTAATATAACAATATTTGGACATGGCGGTAAGGAACTCTTTTAGATGGGGTTGCCTGGGGAGGCCTCCCCAAGGAAGTGGCATTTGACCTGAGACTTGAATGATATATTTAAAAAAAAGTATCACACAAATATCTAGGAAAACAACTTCCTAGGTGAAAACAAATTGATATATTCAAGGAACAGAAGAAGCCACTTGCAGGCCAGGAAACCAAGATGCCGAGGTATTAAGCATCCCCATGGAGGGGACCATCCAAGGGCACCAAACAGATGTAGAAATCCTAAGTGTGTGATGAGCTCAACTTCCACAGTTGTATGGTTTTCTCCAGCAAACAACCGTAAAGATTACATAGGACTGGCAAGAGAGTATCACCCAAAGGTCACAGGAGTGATACACAACAATGAAGCCTCGATTGGGCATATTAGGGATTAGATCCAAGAAGGGCTGGTAGACTGAGAGCAGGGAGATAAATACCAGTGGGGTCAGAGAAAGGTCAAAAAGGCAAGTCAATGAGAGTGAGAGAAGGGAGGAAGAAGGACTGCAGGGAAGGAGCTCTTAGAACCTAAGATTTCAGAGGCCAAGCATTCAAATGTAATGACTAGATCCAAACCATGGGCTTGGGTAGCTGTCACCAGGACTGTCACATTACATAACCCCAGGGACACCATTCACATAAAATTCAAAAGAGTTGTGCTAGTAAGTGGCGAAGTTGGGGCTCGAAGGCAGAAACTGTAATCCAAAAGCCTGCCCTCTCCACCACCACAAGATTATTCTTACCTTCCTTCTATATATGTCTTGACAATTAAATGAGAAGGAGAATTAACAATGGCACTGCTCAGTTGATGTTAGGTGTCATCATAGTTCTTTCCTGAGTGAACTAAGACTTCCAGAAGAGCTTCCAGGCCAGTCCCTGGAGAACCAATGACCAGGAAGAGATGTCCACTGATCCTCCTCAAGCTCCAAGGGAGGATGTCAAGGAGGAGCTACCACCTGGACCTTCTAGTATAGCCACTCACCTTTGCAGGGCCCAGACTAGGGTGCACTCAGGGCACAAACATTAAGGAGGCACTGACTCTTAATGCTGCTTCTGAACTTGCACAAGCCTGAGAGTGAGGGCCTCCTTAAATTCTGCACCCTGGACACCTGGCTTTCCTTACCCTAGTCCCAGTCCCGCAACTGTGCCCCAAACAGGACGTTACCTATCCAGAGTTCTTCAAGGAGCAAGAGATTGTCATTCTAGTCATTCTGGCTTTCTACTGGCTTCCACTCCTCTCAGTTGTATCTATTAAGCCTAGATAGCTTGAGGCACAGCCAGGTCTGTTCCCTCTACTCTGGGGCTGAAATCCCAGCATTCCCCCTGCCCCAGCCCATCTCAGCCAGGACAGAGTGCTGGTTCAGCAATTCCTCCATCCAGGTGGATTCCGCTGATCATGAGTTCACAAGGACTGTGAGTGTCCCTCGGGATGACAGCTCTTTTATCACTTGGTGTCACAGCATGAGCCAGGGAAGGAGGCAGGTGATAAGACTGTAAAGTCATGTTTCCAGAAATGCCAACCAGCCTTCTCTGACACCACGCCTGGACCACTGGCCCCTTTGCCAACTTCCCTATTGTTTTATTATAATGAGCAACAAGCTTATTAATAACCTCCCCCAACTTCCTGAGTCCCAGCCACGGGGGAACCAGCAGGTGCAAGTGGCTCACAATTAGTCCTTCATAATGCATGGCTGGCAATAAACCCACTCTGAAGTTGGAACAACCAGGATCCAGCTCCATGCAGTGTCTGCAGCCACTGGAGTAATTAATGGCAGAGCCATAGGATAGAGAGTGAATTAACTCTTATGAAGCTATTGAGCCTAGGAATCTTGGGAAACTGGAAACCTCAAGAAAAGAAAGCATTTTGCATGCACTAGAAGAAAATGGCCAACATCTGATCTGTCTTCCTGCCTATACCTCTGGTTTCACACCTGTACCACCACTACCACCTCTATGAAGACACCCCAAATCTTTGTGCTCTGCCTTGTCCTCTCACCCCTGCATTTCCACTGGTAGCCCAACTGACTCAGATGAACGTAGCCACAGAACCTTTACCAGAAAAAGGCAACCTGGGGCCTAAGTAGAGATCATGAGGTTAGAAGCAAGTACTATGGGGGAAAATAAGTTCTCAAACTACAGCTGAGCAGAGGGGACCATCCAAAGGCACTAAACAGGTGTGGAAATCGTAAGTGTGTAATGAGCTCAACCTCCAGAGTTATGTGGTTTTCTCCAGCAAAGAACGGTAAAGGTCACATAGGACCGACAAGAAGGTATCACACAAAGCTCACAGGAGTGATACACAACAATGAAGCCTAGATCTGGCATAATGGAGATTACGCCTAATAATCCCCAAGGGGATTAAAAGCACGTGTGGGTAGTTATACTGAGAGTAGGGAGATAAATACCAATGAGGTTAGAGAAAGGTCAAAAAGGCAAGTCAATGAGAGTGAGAGAAACCAGGAAGAAGGACAGCAGGGAAGGAGCTCTTAGAACCTAAGATTTCAGAGGCCAAATGTTCAAATGTAATGACTAGATCCAAACCATGGTCATCGTCAACAGGGTCGTTGTCAACAGGGCTGTCACATTGCATAACTCCAGGAATACCATTCACATGAAATTCAAAAGAGTCGTGCAATATGGTGGCTGATGGAGAGTAAGTACCAGTCAGTGGAGATGGGCCAAACAACTGTAACACAGGGACATGGGAGGGGTAACTCTTAGGAGCACTGGAGATGCCCTGGATGATGGTGGGATTCAGGGTAGAGAGGAAGCCTGCGGTGTGGGAAAAATAGGACCTTGGCCCCAAGCAATCCTGACCTCAAATCCAATTCCACCTGTTACTTACTGTATGTCCCTGTAGCTATCTCTTAGCTCCTCTTGGTTTCAGGTGTCTTGTCTTTATAATGGAATCAAGAGTACCTAACTTCAGGGTGGTTATGAGAATTTTTAAAGATGGTTTATGTTCAGGAGGGCGCTATTCTGTGACTTCTTTGCAATCAGATCTGTTCCTCCCTTTTCCCTAACTCTGCTCTCTATCAAAGAGAGCCAACCTCTGACTCAGCTTCAAAGTCAGCTGGCTTCCAGGAGGAGAGGGCCAATGGGAAGCCCTGGTGGGAGATTGGAAGGTAAGAGGAAGGAAAACTCTAGGTATTTTTCCATCACCTTCTTCCTCCGTCCCCAGGCAACATCTCCAGCAAGAGCAGAAGCTCCTCGATGTTTTCAGCTCCTGTGGAATAGGACACTCAATGTTTCAACTTCTGCCCCAAGGCTCTGATAACCACTTCTTTTCCCTTTGCCTCCCTAGCCCTGGTGATGGTAGTGGCTTCCCACTTTTGAATAAAGTCTGGATTGCCTCACCCTCTCCTACTAAGCTTCTCAACTTTTCCATCACCTGTGTAATCAACTCCATAATTAAATTCCCCCTTTTAAATATTTAAAGTGGTTTCTGTTGGACTTAACTGTTCCAAGTGCCTAGTGTCATGCTTGGCACATGGGGGAACTTAAATAACTTTCAGTTATTATATTTATGTTTAGATTAACCTTATTAACATTGAGTTTTCCAAGACCTTTGAGAACGTGGTAATCATTCCATCAAAGATTGAGACCAAGATGGGAACAAGATGGCATAACTACCCACGTGTGCTTCTAAGGACAGAGGTGGCTGATGGGCCATTATAGGGCATATTATTTACTTGGGCCTCTAAATCTGACCTTCAGAACAGTGACAGAGTGCTTGCCTTTATATTCCCAGGGTCTGACACAGGGCCTGGAACCCAGCAATTCCTCAAGGTAATAGCTATTGGACTGACTTGAAATCTTCCTGGTTGTGTAGACAGAACAGCACTTATTTATGAGTCTCAAGATCCCTGAGTTCAGGTTGCAGGGTCTCACCTCTGGTATGCACAGAAATTTTAGAAATCAGAAATAGATTAGGAGGGCCAGGATTAGAGCAAGACAAGTGAGGCACTTTTCTCAGGCACGGAATTTAAAAGTGCACTCAGAAAACTCAGCAATCAGAATAAATATTATATGGCAACATTTTAAAATCATAGTTAGTGCAAAAATCCATAATAAACAAAATATCAAAATTTGAATAAAGATAGGATTCATAGTATAGATTTTTCTTTCTGCCTAAGGCTGCAGTACAGCTCAGCCCATGCTGACTAGAAATAAGTGGCTACTTACCATAATTACTCCACAAGTACTTCAGGAGCCTGATATCCCTGGGGTTAAAATCCAACTCCCCCCAGACATACACAGTGCTGTCTATAGGCTCTGGAACAGGGACTGAGTCTGCCTTATTCCCTGTTGTCACTTCAGCTTCTAAAACTGTGTCTAGCACATAGTAGGTGCAAATAAACATGTTCAATGAATTACTTACTTAAAGAACAAATTCTCTCTGCTGTGTTCTTAGGATTCCAATAGGATCACCAAGAAGGTATTCTAACAATGCACCTTTAAAAAAAATAGTCTAAACTCACTAGGGATCAAAGAAATGTAAATTGAAACAAAGAAGTGCAATTTTTCACTGTTAGCATTAGCAAAGATTTAAGAGATTGACAATACCCTGTACTGACGTGGAAATCAAGAAAAGGACATTCCTATGCGTTACTGCTAGGACTGAAAATGAATGCAGTGTTTCTGGACAGCAATTTGGCAATAGGTTACAAAAGCCCTTGAAAAGTACATTTTTTTGGATGAGCAATCCTACTTCAAAGAATTATTCTAAGAAAATAATTAGGCAAGTGCCAGAAGATGTTTCTTCCAAGGAGTTTCATCACTGTATTTTTTATAACAGCAAAAACTTGCAAACAGCCTAAAGACCCAAAAGTATTGGACTTACTATTATTAAGAAATACTAATAAATAAATTGAGGCTTCATATGATGGAATACTATGCAGCTATTTAAAATAACGATATGGCCCTCTATTTAATTAAAATAGAAGGATATTTATGATGTGTTAAATGTGATATAAGATGAAGCAATTAGTGTAATCACCAATTTTAAAGTATATATGGAGAATGTTTAGAAGGCTGAATAGGAATAGTGGTTATTTCTAAGCAGCAGAATATTCGATAATTGTAATTTTTGTGAGACATGTCTTACTCTGTCACCCAGGCTGGAGTACAGTACCCCCATAATCGTGACTCACTGCAGCCTCAACCTCCCCAGGCCCCAGTGACCCTCCTGCCTCAGCCACTGAGCATCTGGGACTACAGGTATGCACCACCACCCTCAGCTAATTTTAACTTTTTTTGTGGAGACTAGGTTTTGTGATGTTGCCTAGGCTGGTCTCAAACTCTTCAGCTCAAGCAATTCATTCACCTGGGTCCCCCAAAGTGCTGAGACTACAGGCATGAGCCACTATGCCCAGCCTAATGATTTTAATTTTTTAATCTTTCATTTATCTGAATTCTCTAAATTTTATACAATCATCTATAACCTGTGTAACTCTGAAAAAATGAAAAGTAATCTATTCTGGGTTTTGCATTTTGCTGGGTAAATGTCCCAGCAGGAGCAAGTTGAAATCTCCATTATCACCCTCACCTACTTTGGGGCTTCCTTTGTTATCTGAATCAGGTTATAAAATATTATGCAGATTCTTCTCCACCTATGAGAGTCTGTTAGCCTTCCTTTGGCCAACATTCCAATGCTCTCCAGAAATGTCTCTGAGACTGGGTCACCATTCTGGCACACTCAAATCACTCATGGACCAAACATCCCAAATGTCACCTTTTTTCAACCCAAAAGGTTGATCCTATTGACTGAAGATAAACCTAACATGTCCCAGGATAGTTTTGCCGTTTGTGAAATGAGGATGAGTATTTACCATACAGGTGGACCAAAAGGCAAAACTGGTGGAAGAATCCAATACATATTGCATCCAGCAGAATAAGCCAGCTCATGCTACAGCAGCAACCCCAAAATTTCTGGGTTGAAACAACAGCTTCATGTCTTACTACACAGCACATCTGTCATAGGTCTGCTGGGCCCTGCTCCACCTGATCCTCCCTCAAAGACCCAGGCTGAGGAAGACTTCACCTCCAGGACTTCCCTTTGGCAAAGCAGGGGAAAGAAAACATGGCACCTAATGTACTATCTCTTAAAACTTTTCTAAAAACTGTCCATGTCACTGTGTTCTCATCTCATTAGCCAAAATAAGCCATGTGGCACACCTGAACTCAAAAAGAAAGGGAAATTCAATCCCATCATGTATCTAAGAGACCAAAAGCCAGAATTGTTGGTAAATAGCAAAAATAAATCCCATAGTAGACATTTATAAGTATTTTCTGCTTAAGAGTAAATACTTCAAATCCCAGACTCCATGGCAAAGAAGACTATGATGTCTGAGGCATTGTGCTAGGTAAAACTTACAGTGGGAAATCAATATAAGTATTGTTTACCAAAGCCACATAGCTAGTAAGGGCTAGATCCAAGATTTGATTTTCCAAGTTACACCCTATTTATTATGTCTATGCCTATTTATGCTATTCCAGGGTTACTTAACTTCTGCCAGACTGTTTCCTCCTCATTTTCCAGAAGCAAGTAATATTGACTGCTTGGGGATTTTTTTCCACCAGAGTGATGTACTGTCCCTGCAGTGGTAGGCATAAAGGCTATGTGAAATGGGGCAATGTGTATTGTACAAGGTCTGAATTCAAAGACAGTACCTGGAGAAGCCAAGGAGCAGCTTGTCTCCTGTGTTCACCAGATGGGACATTAGAGGTGTCCACTGTATTCTGTAAGATACACCTGATCCCTGGGCTAAACTGAAGGCCACTCAGCAGAGAGCACATGTCCCCATACTCAATTATTGGAAGACACATGTCCACTCACTCTGTTATTAGAGGGTATGCGTCACTATCTAAATGTGGCAGACAGGTCTTGACACATTCATCAGCCTCTCCTCACCACTACACAATTGCACCATGTGTACATACATGCGCCATGTGCATATACAAGAGCTGTCACCTTAGACAGCTCATGCCCACTTGCAATGATGTCATAGACACACATACTGAGACTGTGCCACATGCAGCATCAACTCATACAATATCCATATATGCTTCACCTATTCACATGATTTACAGTCATCCATGTGTACATATATTTTGTTCAACCATATGAAGTTGCTCGTCTTGGCAATTTCATTTGGCTCAAACTAATGTACATAGAATTACACAAAATCACAGCTATTTCATGAATGTATGCACAACCACACATGTACACACACACACACAGAGAATGTACGCATGCACATGTACAACTTGCTTCTCATCCCCCATCTATTGCCTGACCCAGGCGCAGGCTCCATGGTAGTGAGTTCTGTCATTGTCGTTTTCAAGGCTACTATTAAAGCTCTGCTCTAACCATCCAAGAAATTAGTCACTGGGGCGTGGCCTCTGTGGCCCTGGCTTCACCCAGCAGCTGTGCTCCATGTCTCTTCCCACCCTGCCGCATTCACTTAGCCTTGTCTTTAACCCTAAATACCCCTTTCTTTACTCTCTGTGTTAGTTCATTCTCATGCTGCTATAAGGTACTGCCCGAGGCTTCGTAATTTATAAAGGAAAGAGGTTTAATTGACTCATAGTTCTGTAGGACTGAGGAGTCCTCAGAAGACTTACAATCATAATGGAAGGCACTTCTTCACAGGGCAGCAGGAGAGCAAAGAATGAGAACCAGATGAAGCGGGAAGCCCCTTATATAGAACCATCAGATCTCGCGAAAACTTAACCCACTATCACGAGAATAGCCTGGGGGAAATGCCCCCATGATTCAGTTACCTCTCACTGGGTCCCTCCCACCACACGTGCAGATTATAGGAGCTACAATTCAAGATGAGATTCAGGTGGGTACACAGCCAAACCACATTACTCCCCATCATTCTTGCACAGCCTGCTGCCTATCAGCTGAAAGGCTGCCTAGAAGCTGTAGAGCCTCATTCCCTGTCTTAGACACTCCAGTCCCATCCTAAAACTCTACACAAACATGGGAAGATAACCATGGAGGGTGGGAGGATAACCATCAAAGACAGAGAAGGCCCCTGGGGCTCAGGGCTGCCAAAGGTGAGAATATTTATTGAGCTCTGTCAGGCTCTGTACTAGGCATTAAAGATGTTGTAATGAACAAAAGCAGATAGAATCCCTGCTTATATGGTTCTCACATTCAAGGGCAGAGAGGGACAAATATTTTTTAAGTATAAATAAACATAAAATTCCAACTCTAAGAAGTGCTATGGAAGAGAGGTACATATGCCTCAGGTTCTTCATCTGTACAGTGGGATAATAATACCAACCTCATAGGATCGATGTGAAGATTAAATGAAATAACATGTGTAAAGTACTTGTAATGGACCTTGATGCTCAGTAAGTGCTAAATATATATAGCTAGACTATTCTACATGGAGGCAATTAACTTAATCAGAGAGGTTAATAAAGGCTTCCACATGAAAGAAACAGCTCAGCTGATACCTGAGGATGAGCAGGAATCAAGGAGATGAAGAAGAGAGGGAAATAGGAATGTCATGTGCAGAGTCCCTAAAGCAGGAGACATCAACTGATAGAGGCTCATGTGGTTTCAGTGCAAAGGGTAAGAGGTGGTCATTTGACATGAGACTGGATGGGCTGACGAGTACCAGACTGTGCTTTCATTGAAAGCCATGGCAAGAAGTCAACATTTGTACAACATAAGTGCAATGGGAGGCCTTTGCAGAGTTATAGACAGAGAATAATATGGTTTGCATTTGCATTTTGAAAGACCACTCCTTCTGAACTGCAGAGAACAGACTGAAAGAGGACTATATCAGCCACCAATGGGATACTTTATAGGACAACCCAAGCTGTGTGATGCTAGTGGGCCATTGTTAAAAATTCATTGATATGGGCTGGGCAAAGGGCAGAAACATGACCAGCAATCCCAGCATGAGATTAATTCACTGGCGGGAGGGTCTTTCTCATTGTATAGAGGAGCACAGCAAGGTTGCATCTGTAACCATTGGGGAATGGAGGTCCAGGGTGAGAGCATATACGGAGAGGTGACTTGTCCATCACATAGGTAGCAAAGTCATAACTAAGACTTGAGTACATTTGGAGCAGGATTCAAGAAGCAGGTGGAAATGACAGTCCTGGGTTCTCATTCTTGGGAAAAGAACAGATAAAGTGAAGCAGATGTCAGGTCTCCAGCCACAGAATCAGGAAAACATGACAGAAACCTATATCATCCAATATTCCCCTGAGGATGACAAGTATCTTTCAATCTCACAGGCATGCTCTAGTTGATTGGGAGAGGCTACCTGGAGTTCTACGTTGAGAAAAATTCTGAAGTCAAGTCTAGGGTTAGTAAGGAAGAGGGTTGTAATTTATTAACATGCCTATCTTGGCACAGAAGGTAGGAACCAGTGGGACATGTATCATGGGTTTACCACGCCTGAACTGAGTGAATTCATCCAAACTCTTATGGTTGTGAGTGACAGAAACCCAATTCAAAATAGCTTAAGCAAAAAATTAAAAAAAGAAACATACTGGCTCATATAACTGGGAAGTCCGAGATACCACAGAATCCAAGTGATGCTGCTGTCAGAACTTTATTCCACTCTTTCAGTCTCTTAACTTTGCTTGCCACTTCTTGATTGTGTTCTTAGGTAGGTTACCCCCTCCTAGGGGTGACCAAGCCAGCCTGTCTGTCCTTAAGGCTGTATTCCAAATAAGTCAATGCCATTTTTTACAATACAGCTAGTAAAAGTCCCAGCAAATGCTCTGAGTGGCCTGGCCTGGGTTATGTGCCCCACCCATGGGTCCAGTGGTATAAGCCTCCTAAAAGCCATATTTGGAAAGCTCAGTGTCCTGACCAAGATGTTTATAGACAAAGGACTCAGTGGTTCCTAAAATAATTGAAGCTGGACAGACAAAAAGAAAAGATATGCCTATATATGGCTTATGTGGCAATGAGGCTAATTCCAGGCTCACCCACTGAACGTGCCGACAGGTGCCTTCCTTTGGTACCTGTGCAGCCAATGGAAGCTTTGCAGATCTTGAGCTGATGGAGACAGTGACTCTCACCAAGACTTAATGGGCACCATAGTCAAAGGAGAATATAGAGCTGAGAAGCTAATAGAAAGAGACTGAAAGCCAGAAAACAGAATCCTAGCATGTCACCAAACTAAAGGCATCAGAAACAGATATGGTAAGGGCATCTTGGAATAAAAACAGGGAGAGAGGAAAGCAGAGGCCAGTGGGTTAAGGAGGAGGTAGGTGGGCACTTTGGGTAACCTCCTGGGAGATGCCTTGCTCTCTGTTGATCTATTGCACTGTCTACAAGGCATTATTCCGTCAGTCCGCCCATCTTCCAGGATCTTCAGCCTCTCCCACAACACTAGCTCCTTCTGCTCAAAATATAAAACAGACTTAGTCCCATCATACTCAAAAAAACAAAAGCTCTTCCCTGATTCTGCATTTTCTTTAATCCACAGAAGCATTTCCTGAGGTGTGTGAAGTGTTGCTGTTGTACAGCGACACCACTCCTGGTGTGTGGTCCACAGACACTTGCCGTCCACAAACTAGCTCCTGATCTGTTAACAGGCAAGAAAGGAAATTGAGAGCAGCTGTTTAGGAACCATAATAACAATTTGACAGAGTAATTATATGTCTATTGAATCTAATAATAAAAAGTAGGCCTGTATTTTGTCTTTTTACTTCATTTTTTCAATAACTCATTTTTGTTTGTACAAAAGTATCAGTCTGCAATTGGTTGAAAATTTAAACACACACACACACACACACTGATCTTAACACAGATGGTGTGAGAAATACTGTTTTACAAAATTAGTGTTCTATGATATGTTCATTGTAAAATAAAATAAGAATGGGTTAATTAAGAGTAAGTATGGGCCGGGCGCGGTGGCTCACGCCTGTAATCCCAGCACTTTGGGAGACCGAAGCAGGTAGATCACTAGGTCAGGAGTTCAAGACCAGCCTGACCAACATGGTGAAACCCCATCTCTACTAAAAACAAAAAAATTAGCCAGGTATGGTGGTACACACCTGTAATTACAGCTACTCAGGAGGCTGAGGCAGGAGAATCCCTTGAACCCAGGAGGCAGAAGTTACAGTGAGCTGAGACCACGCCATTGCACTCCAGCCTCGGTGACAGAGCGAGACTCTCATCTCAAAAAAAGAAAAGAGTAAGTGTGGGATTGGAAGTCGATATGAAGGAAGAAATTTTTAAGTTTCATAATCCAAAATAAGTGGTGTATTTCTCTTTGAGGCTGACTAAACACATCAATTTATTAAAGGCATTCTCTGAAGCCATATCTTGGAACCCTAAAGTTTGAAAAGAGCTTTTAGGCTACAAGACCAATATCCACCAGCTTATTTCCCAGGATAGTTCCTGGCATTTAGTAGGTATTCAGTAATTATTGGTTTGAATAAACTTGTTATCCAGATTGGTTCCTGTTCCAGTTATTCATTTCTGCATAACCAACTACCTCAAAACTTAGTAGTTTAGCATAGCAATTTATCATTCCCTCTCATGTTTCTATGGGTTGACTGGGCTCAGCTAGGCAGTTCTCATTCAGGGTCTCTCGTGTAGTTGCAGTTACATGGTAGCTGGGACTGTGGACATCCGAAGGGTCAACTGAGCTGGACATCCAAGATGACCTCTTCACTCATGTTTGGCACCTCAGTTGGAATGGATGAGACTGGCCGAGCATCTCTCTCCACATGGTCTCTCCAGGTGGCTAGCTTGGCCCTCCTCATAGCATGGCAGTCTCAGGGTAATTAAAGTTTTGTGTATTTGCTGGCTTTCCTCAGTGCAAGTGTTCAAAAAAAAAAAAAAAAAGGGAAGAAGGAGCCAGTTCTCCTAAAGGCCAGCAAGGCTCAGAACTGGCATGGCACCAATGGAAGCTTTGCAGGGCTCAGGCTAGCAGAGACAGTGACTCTCACCAAGGCTTCAGGGGTACCATAGTTGAAGGAGGATATAGAATTGAGATGCTAACAAAAAGAGACTGAAGGCCAGAAAACAGAATCCTAGCATGTCACCAAACCAAGGGGATCAGAAGCAGATATGGCAAGGGCAGCGTGGAATAAGAACAGGGAGAGAGAAAAGCAGAGGCCAGCCACTTCACCTCTCAGTAGGGGAATAACAAATAATTTGCAGTTATCTCTGTCCAGTACTGTCTCTCTGGCGATATTCCAACCCCTAAGTGACAGATACCAAAGAGAACAATCTTTAATATTATTTTTCTTGATAATAATGCTCACCATCACTTACTAGGTACCTCACTTGCTATGCTTGGCACTATTATTCCATTAAATTCTCACAACAATTATTCTATGGTATAGAAAAGGAAGCTGAGGTTCAAAGAGGTTAAATGACTTACCCAAGGTTATACAGAGAGTAAGTGACAGGAATAGGATACAAAACCAAGGCTACATGACTGTAGAGCTCACAGTCTTGACCACTGAATTGTCCATTGACTCTGCACCTCTGATTTATCTCAATTATTATCACCCCAAATATTGTTTGGTTTGCCCTTGACTCACCTCCAGAAGATTCACCTGGCCTGCCTAGCTTTCCATCAAGCAGCAAACCTGCCAATAGCTCCTCCCTACATTTCTTTTTTTAAAATAATGCCCTGTCCATCAGCAATGAGTTAGGAATGACCTCGTAGCTCAAGAACTGCAAGTCATATTTCTGCAGGGACCTATGAGGGGCTGCCAAAGTGCCTCTCAGCCCTGGCCAGGGTGAGCAGGTAATTAGATTGAATCCACTCTTTGGCTCAGTTTCTTTTCCAAGCAAATCAGCCGTTAAGCAATCCATTCTTCAGGCACTCATACATCACCTGGGAACACCAGGCCATGATGGATGAGATGGCCATCAGCAAGGCCCACGATGGATGGCTGTCATTCATCACTGTGGGGAGCCAAAGGAGTCATGAGTTACTCAGGCTGTGGCACCTTCCAACCCCTTTGGGGCCAGAGCCAGGAGGACAGAGGCTAGCGGGGGTGGTGCAGAGCTAGGAGGACTTCTCTGGGAGATGTGTCAGCAACCATAGGAACATTCTGTCTCAGCCACTCCAAAGTAACAAAAGATGTTTAATAGAGTTTGTTGCTGGGACAAGAAGCTTGTAAGAAAAGGAAATGTAATAGATAAGATCATAGACTTTGGAAATTGCACTTGTCTTTGTTCTGCCTTTTTCTTGTTGTATAAGCTTGAGCAAAGGATTTACCTCTAAGAAGCTCAGATTCCTCATCTCATTCCAAGTGATCCTTCACATTTCTCAACCCCTCATAATTAGTTAGGCTGGGCCATGTGACAGGTTCTGGTTAATGAAATATATGTGCAAGTCACAGGTGTCACATCTGAATGAGGCACTAAAAAGTTCCCACAAGAATTTCCAACCTCTCTCTTCCCCTGCCACAATAACCAAGAGGTCTCATGCTAAGATATCAGAGCTGCAGAATAAAAATAGCCTGGATGGCTGATTATGCAGAAGGTGAATGCACTGGAGAGCTGCACAGACCCACAGCTGACATTGAGTCAGAAAGAGATAAACCTTTGTTAGGCTAAGTCATTGCAGTTGATGGTTGTATGTTACTGCAGCATAAACTAGATGTGTTTGCCTGTTTTGCATCACTGTAAAGAAATACCTTAGACTGGACAATTTATCAAGAAAAGAGGTTTAATTAGCTCACAGTTCTGCAGGCTTTATAGGAAGCATGGTGCTTGGCTTATTGGGAGACACGAGAAAGCTTATAATCATGGTAGAAGGCAAAAGAGGAGCAGGCACATCACATGGCAAAAGCATAAGCGAGAGAAAGAGCTGCAAGGGTGGAGGTGTTACCCACTTTCAAACAACCGGATCTCATATGAACTCAGAGCAAGAGCTCACTTATCACGAAAGGGATGACCTAAACCATTCATGAGGGATCCACACCCATGATCCAAACATCTCTCACCAGATCCCATCTCCAACATTGGGGATTACAATTCAACATGAGATTTGATAGGGACACATATTCAAATTATATCACCAGCCTACTCTGGCAAATACTCTGTATCAGAGATTGGCAAATAGCCAGATAGTACATATCCTAGGCTTTGTGGGACAGATGCTCTGTTTCATATTCTTCTTTGTTTTGTTTACAACTCTTTTAAAATGTGAAAAAACATTATTAGCTTGCAGACCTTACGAAATAAGCCACAGGCTGGATTTCGTCTATGGGTTGTAGTTTGTGAACCCCAGCCCTAAATCATATGATTGTTATGAAAATTAAATGAAATGATGAACATATGCATTTTAAAAATGTTAGCTGCTACTATCTTTAACAGTGGTGATAGTTATTATAAATAATAATATTTAAAATAACTATGCCAGGAACTGCTGTAGGCATTGGTGATTTCACAATGAACAAATCATTATGAAGCTTCTATTGGGGAGGGGGTGATTGTTGTTTTTATGGTGACATCAGTGGTGGATAACAGCAAAGGTGATAGAATATTGTAAAAGTTTAATCCAATTCACGGGGCCTAATTCTTTGTTTCTGTTATGATTTGGCTGGAGCCTGAAAGAGGCATCGGCTGTGCCCAAGTCCCTTGGTTTCCAGAGACAAAATCATCTGACCATTCCATATAGCCCTTATACCATAATAATGATCATAGTAATATTTGACTAGCCAAGTTCTCACTGAACCATGTCCAATGTTTATGTCTTCCTTGCCACATGCAACCCCAAAACACTACTCCAAAAGGCTCCTTTAGCTGCAGAGTAGTCAAAGCTGCCTTGCTAACCCATGTGTAGACCCCTGGTCTGGTTGATATGCATGCTCAAGATTTGCTGGGGTCAAAATAAAGCCCTCCCTAGTGAGTATGGCTTTGAGATGTAGCTTTGGAGTTTCCGTAGTAATTTAAAACCTATATTTATTGAGAGCATGTTATATTCTGGAAACTATCCTATATAATTTCTTGACTGTGTGAACCCAAATGAGACTGAGGGTCAGAGAGGCGATAAAACTTTCCCAACACTACTGGTGAGTGTGGCCAAGGCGTTCAAGTGGAGATCTTGCTGACTCCAAAATCACTGTGCTCTGCCTGCTACACCACATTGCCTTTCCACAGAGGAAGGACTCATCAACTGTACATTCCAGAAACCTGCACCAAAGAAACAGAGTTGTTTTTTCTATTCCTGTTTTAATTTTTTAAAAATGCCCTTGGGATTTTGATGAGAATAACATTGAATCTCCAGACCACCTTGGGCAGTATGAACATTTTTAACAATAGTAAGTTTTCCAATTCATGAACATGGGATGTCTTTTCATTTATTTGTGTTTCGTTTTATTTCTTTCACTGATATTTTATAGTTTTCAGTGTACAAGTCTTTTACCTCCTTGGTTAAGTTTATTCCTTAGTATTTTCTTCTTGATACTATTGTAAATGGGATTCTTTTCTTAATTTCCTTTCACGTAGTTCCTTGTTAGAGTACAGAAATGCAATTGATTTTTTATGTTGATTTTGTACCCTACAACTTTATTGAATTTGTGTATTACTTCTAACAGGTTTTTTGTTGAACTTTTAGTGTTTTCTACATATAAGATCATCTCATCTGTAAACAGAAATAATTTTACTTCTTCTTTTGTGATTTGAATGCCTTTTATTTTTTATTTCTTGCCTAATTTCTTTAGCTAGGATTTTCAGTACTGTCTTGAACAGAAGTAGCAAAAGTAGGTATCTTTGTCTTGTTCTATCTTAGAGAAAAAGCTTTCAGTTTTTCAACATTATGTTAACTGTAGATGTGTTGTTGCATTAGTCTGTTCTTATGCTGCTATAAAGAACTTCCTGAGACTGGATAATTTATAAAGGAAAGAGATTTAATTAACTCACAATTCCACATGGCTGGGGAGGGGAAAATCATGGCAGAAGGGGAAACAAACATGTCCTTCTTCACATGATGGCAAGAAGGAGAAGTGCTGAGCAAAGAGGGAAAAGCCCCTTATAAAACTGTCATATCTCATAAGAACTCACTCACTATCATGAGAATAGCAGCATGGGGGAACTACCCCAATGATTCAATTACCTCCCACCAGGTCCCTCCCATGACACGTGGAAATTATGGCACAATTCAAGACAAGATTTGGGTGGGAACACAGCAAAACCACATCAGTTGTATATGGCCTTTACTGTTAGAGCATAAATTATTAAACTAAAGAATCAAAAAACAACAGAAAAAGTCAACAAAAGAGTTAAGTTCTTGAAAAGATAACAAAAAGTGACAAACCTTTAGCTACACTAAGAAAAAAAAAGATTCAAAGAAATAAAATCAGAAGTAAAAGAAGAGACATTACAACTGATGCCACAGACATAAAAAGGGATCATAAAAGACTATTATGAACAATGACATGCTAACAAATGGGATGATTTCGAATTCATAAATTTCTAGAAACATATAACCTACTAATCCTGAATTAAAAAATAGAAAACTTAAGAGATCAGTAACAAATGAGGACATTGAATCAGTAATCAAAAAATCTCCCAACAAAGAAAACCCAGGACCAGACAGCTTCACTGGTTAATTCCACCAAATATTTAAAGAAGGACTAACACCAATCCTTCTCAAACTCTTTGAAAAAATTGAAGAGAAAGGAACACTTCCAAACTCATTTTACAAAGCCAGCATTACTCTGATACCAAAACCAGATAAGGATACTACAAAAAAGAAAATGATAGGCCAATATCTCTGATAAACATAGATGCAAAAATCCTCAACAAAACACAAGGAAACCAGATTCAACAAGACATTAAGCTCATACACTATAATCAAGTGAGATTTATCCCAGGGATGGTTCAATATAAGAAAATCAATTAATGTGATATACTGCATTAATAAAGAACTAAAATGACATAATCACCTCAATAGAGGCAGAAAAAGCACTTGACTAAATTCAAAATTCATACCCTTAAAATTCTCAACAAAGTAGGTATTGAAGGAATTTACCCAGACAAGCTCACAGCATTTCAATACTGCACAATGTTGAAAAACTAAAAACTTTTCCTCTAAGATCAGGAAAAAGACAAGGATGCCCACTCTCACCACTTCTATTCAACATAGCATCAGAAGTCCTAGCCAAAGCAATGAGGCAAGAAAAATAAAAAGACATCCAAAACTGGAAAGGAAGAAGCAAAATTATACCTGTTTGCAGATGATTCAATTTTATATACAGAAAATCTTAGACTGAGCTTCTTGAAAGCAGGAATGTTTGCTTTCTTTCTGAAACCCCACCACCTGTGCACAACCTGGGAATGATAGGTCCTCACCCAGCATGGGGCATACAGCCTTCTTGTTAGGACTCTGGTGATGGGGGGAAGGTGGTCATACCTACGGCGATTTGAAAGATTGATAACTCATCACTCCCTTTCAAGTGAATCTGGATAAGCATGTTCTCCCTGTAAATGGCACCACAGTCCATCCACATGCTCAAACTGAAAACTAGGCATCATTCCTGCTTTCTCCCTAATCCCACCCAATTCATTAACAACTCCTGTCCACCTGAATTCCTGAGCACACCTGAGATCCAACGATTTCTCTCCATCTCATCCACCTTCACCAAGCCCCAGCCACCACCATCTCTTCCAAAACAACTGCAGCAGCCTTCTCATCAGTCTTCCCGCTTTTCCTCTTACTTCCCTTCAATCTATTCTTCCTGTTGTAGCCATAGCAATGTCTGTAAAATGGAAGTGAAACCATGCTATTCCCCCAAAATGCTTTCCACTGCTCCTAACAGAAATCCTGTTCCCCTCTCACCACCTACAAGACATGGTGTATGGTCTGATCCCTGCCTTCCCCATTCACCTTACCTCACAACATTCTTCCCCTTTCCCACTCACTCTACTCCAGCACACTAGTCTCCTCTCACATTCCATAACACATCAAGCTGTTCCCACCTTGGGGCTTCTGTAGGTACCCAGAATGACCTTTCTTTGTTCTCCCTGGCCAGCTCCTTGGAAGTCCTTGGAGAGAGCTTCTCTGACCATCCCCCATCTAAATAATTATTCTTACCTCACCTTGAATCTCATCACTATGTTTATTTCCTTCTCAGTACCTATAACAAGCAAAATATTCTTTTGTTTACTTGTTTGTCACCCCTACTAGACTATGCACTCCACGAGGATGAGATCTGATCATTACTGTGTCCCCAGTGTTCAGTACAGTGCCTGGCACACAGTAGAAGCTCAATAAATATTTGCTGAGTGCATGATCTGCAGACAGAAAACCTCACAGTAGGGTCCACAAGCTCCTCATGCCCATGCTGACCTAGCCTCAACCCATCATATTCACTGTCCAGCTAATCACATGGTCTCAACATGTGGCTTCACCAGGCTATTGTCACTTTGGATACAGTTTTCTCCCCACCATGACTCCTGAGAAAGCTCTGAAGCAAAGAAACTGTTCTCTGTGCCTTTGTGTCCTCAAGGCCTAGGACAGTGCTCTGCACCTGGCAGGTGTACAGGGAAGGTTGATGATGATGCAAAAACTCTGCTTTGAAACAATATTGCAGACAAGGTAGGAGGGAACAGCAGAACCTCACTGACATCATCTCAAAGTCACATGAAGAATCTTTGGGAAACGAAGGAGAACGCTGGTGAGGGCAGAAGAAAAATAATGTATTGATTTTTCAAAACAGGAAGCAGTCAGATTCAATCTCTTTTTTGATTTTAGACCTTCTCATGAACTGGTCAGTTGGCAAGTAATTTAAATGAAGCAATTACCACAATCTGATGTCCATTCCCAGAGAATGTCAGGTGAAATTACTCTAATTTCCTCTTTAATGAGGTGCCCATGCTTGGGACTAATATCTGTATTTTAGACAAGTATTCATTGAACAAATATTTATTTATTTAAATAGCACCAATTTCAGGCTCTGCACTTGCACTGTGGATGTAGCATGAATGAAACCAGCAGAACCCACAACCTCAGGTGGCTGCATGAGGTGCCAGACACAGACAGCACACAGCTCAATAACATGTATAGTATCATCCATGCCAATGATTGCTATGAAGAAAAACCAAGGCAAGGTAAGGGGACAGACTGAGCAGTGGGGAAATTAGCATTAAATAGGATGGTCAGGGAAGAGCTAAGAAGGGGACATCTTGGCTGAGACAGAAGAAGGTTGGGAAGCAGTCCATGCACATTTTTAGGGATGGGACTTCCCAGGCAGAGGAAGGACAGGTGCTTCGCCTGAAATCGCAGCATTCTGGGAGACCAAGATGGAAAGATCGCTGGAGTCAGAAGTTCGAGACCAGCCTGGGCAACAGGGCAAAATTCCATCTCTACAAAAAAAAAAAAAAAATAGCTGGGCAAGGTGCTGTGCACCTTCTGAGTAGAAGGCTGCGGTGAGAGGATCACTTGAGCCTGGGAGGCGGAGATTGCTGTGAGCCACATCATGCCACTGTACTCCAGCTTGGGCAACAGAGCCAGACCCTGTCTCAAAAAAAAAAGAGAATGGAAGACATGGCTGAGCAGGGTGGCTCACACCTGTAATCCCAACACTTTGGGAAGCTGAGGCAGAAGAATCACTTGAGGCCAGGACTTGAAGACCAACCTGAGCAACATAGCAAGATTTTATTTCTACAAAAAAAAAAAAAGAAAGAAAGAAAGAAAAAGCTGGGTGTGATGGCACACACCTAAGGGCCTAGCTACTTGGGAAGCTGAGGAGGGAAGATAGTTTGAGCCCTGGAGGTTGAGGCTTCAGTGAGCCTTGATCATGCCGCTGCACTCCAGCCTGGGCAACAGAATGAGATCCTGTCTGGAAAAAAAAAAAAAAAGGAAAAAAAGAATGGGAGACATCTCTGGAGGGAGCCACAGGTTTGGTTCTCGCCATGTTCTCTTATAACTTTATAGACTTAGAAAATGAGCTTTCTCTTCCAAAGGCTAAGAAATCACTGCTTTGGCAGAATCAATATGATCTCCACAAACCAGATGGCTAGGACAAAACCAACAAAGGAAATTCAACAGGGGTGATTCTTTCATCACACATTGAAGTTCAGTTCAAAGTATACATTGCATAAGATCAGGGGAAAGGAATTTGAAATCTTGTGGAACCTCTTGCAAAATAATAGAATTGTTTTGCCTGAAAAAGGCACATGGGTCATGAGAGGGGACCCCTCTAGGTCCTCCATGCTGCACAGAGCACACCTGGAACTCTGTGCCTGGCTTGACCCAACTCAAACCAACAGCAAAAACCACGTCTGGCAGAACATTACCAAGGTGCTAGCAAGCATAGCTCACACTGTCCTTCATCCCAAATTCACACTCCTGAGGTGAGGATGTGAACCTCAGGCTTCCCCACCCTCCTTGGCATAAGAGTCCAACACCCTTCACCATGCCTCAGTGTCCATCCACAGAGATAGGCTGCAGCGAGCCAGCCCCAAAGAAGACTGGGAAGAGGCTGACTCTACTGTCAGCCTCTGGTCCCAGCCCCAAGGAAGGTCGAGAAACTCAGCCTATAGCAGGGAAGGCAGGAGACACTGGTGGCTGATACCTAGAACAACTGGTCACAACCCAAACTCCCATTCTTACTGAGCACCACAGATACTGTCATTTTACTCAGGGCCATGTGTTAGGAAAGGTGAGACTGAGTTGGCCTTTGGGGACACACCTGCTGGAGGTTATCAAAGGCACTCACACAGAACCATCACTGACATGGGTCAGGCCTGCAGCTCTCTGAACCTCAGCAGGAGACAGATGGGGAAGAAGAGGAGGCCAGGCCTGGGCAGGCCAGGGCTGACTGCCTAGCTGTGGCCCTGAGGTGGGAAGTCAGCAGCAGTCCAGTGTCATTGTCCAGACAGGTATAGCAAATTCAGTTCCACTCAGCCTATGTTAATATCCAGATGCATCCAACTCAGATCAGGACACCAGACGTGGGAACAGAGTGACAGAGTCCGGTGCAATAGGGAGTGTTAGAAGAGGACCAAGCGTCAGGGTCGCAGCCAAGCAAAATAGGGTCAGAGCAGGACTCCAGCACGTGAGACACCATGAGAGCCATCAGATCAGTCAAATGAGAAGCTTCTGGTACTGCTGCACCAGCAGGGCTGAGAAACTGTGCTCTCAGTGGGGAGCTGAGGAAGACTATGACCTGGTGGAAGTGAGGCGACCCCAGGCATGGAATCAGCAGGCTGAAGTCCAGGAAACAGAGGCAGTGGCTCTCCAGCCAGCCTGTTCACATTGAGCCAAGACTCCAGTGAGATCTGCCAGGTGTGGAGAGCTTCTGAAAGTCACAGTGACCCATCTCGGGCCAGGGACCTGGTCCTCCTCCTCCAAACCCTGTCACTGGAGCTGTGTGCTCTGCTCTCTGCCTGGTTATTGAATCCTCCCTCTAGGAAACTGGTCATTGCAGAGGAAAACTAAATTCCATGTGTTTGCCAAGGAGAGGAATTCCTGCAGCAAGAATCTTGGGCAAGCCATCCTTACAGGCATAGGTCCCACAGGTCTCTCCTCCAGTGTATGGAGCCACCTTCCTTGGGTTCCCAGCGTCCATTTCCCTGCTCAACTCCAGCCACTCTGGCACCTAAGCAAACAGCCACCTTTGCAGACTAGCCAAGTGAAAACAGAACTCCCCCACTTCTTGTTCTTTAAAACCCAGTCCTGGTTTTCTTTCTTAAATCCCAATTCTAGGGCATTTTTCAAAACTCAGAGAGACTTTTCCGCATCAGTTTCTTTTCCCAGCTGCCTATTCCAAAAGGAAAACTCAAGACCCACAGCTTCCCTTGGACATCAGGATTTGGGTTCGAGGCCATGCCCTGTGGCAGTGGATGCTGCTGTTGTATTACTTTCATGAGTGTTAAATTTTTAAAAATCATAACAAAGGTTGGCTCCGGCAGTCGTGCATGCTGAGGCCTCACAATGCTTGCTGTCGTAAGGGGCTGATTACCCAACTCCATTTATCAAAGTGTCACTTCTCTGACAGGCCCTAATAAATATCCTGCCAGAGACCCCGCACCTGGCAGCCGGGCCTCTCGGCAACACGCCGCTAACCTAATTTGCTAATTGCTGCTTTCCCCATTAATTTTAGTCCTGTCTTGTTTGGTGTTGACATGGAGGAAAAAGAAATAGGGTGGAAAAAACAGACAAGAAAGAAAATATCTCGGGGTCCCCCAGCATTCACTCCGCCCTCCCGCCCCTTCACATAAGCACTCAATAGCACTCACCCCTAAATACCAACTTCCTTCCCCTCTCTTCTCATCATGGCTGGAGGAGATTAAACATTTAAAGGTGCAGGTGCCGTATTTCCCAAAGCAAAAATCAGGACATGTGCCTGATAATGGGATATAATGTTTGAAAATGGGGCAGTCGTAGAAACATAAGGGGCCTGTGGTTACCACATCTAGAGAATTTCAGCCAGGCACCAAGGTGCACTCCTGTAATCCCAGCACTATGGGAGGTGAAGGCAGGAGGATTGCTTGAGCCCAGGAGTTCAAGGCTGCAGTGAACTAGGATCACAACACTGCTCTTCGGCCTGAGCAACGGAGCAAGACCCTGTCTCTCACAAGAAGAAAAAAAAAGAATTTCATCATTCTAATCAGTATCATTGCACTGGCTAGGGAAGAGATTAAGTAGGACATCAAGGGGTTAACAAGTCCAGCCCATCAGTCCTCTCCTACCCCCGCATCCCAAAGGCTTCAAGACCCGAGGCTCCTTATTCCAGCCCTCCCTGCATCACAGGTGAACTCTGCCTCCCTTTTGGTCTCACTCTCAGCAATGATGTCCAAGACAATATCACAGTCTGCCTAAGGATTGACCTTCCCAGCCAGGACTGACTCACCCAGAAGGTGAAGAGGCTTTACTGTGGATTATTTGGCTATAGACCATTACCGTTGAGCCCAGTGGGTTCAAAGACCTGAATATACTCTCTTCTTTGGGATGAAGGAAAGTTTCTGTCTTAAAAAAGAGGATGGCTGTCTCACTCACCCAAGGATCTGAAAATGATCTCCTCCTCCATCTTGGTACACGGAAACCTCGGGCGTTGTGCTGGTGGTCTCACATTGGACAGACTGGATCTATCCATAGATTCTATTTAATCCATGTACTTTCTTATTATAGATTTCATTACAGGCAAACCAGCAACATCAAATAAGACAGGGATGTTGCACTGCAATTTTTATTTTTTAGTTGACAAAGATGGTGCATGCTCATTGTAGAAAAATGTACACCTTCAGAAAGATGCAAAAAATTCTTCAATGTCCCATCATTCAAGGACAACAGCCATAGGAGTATGTATTACTTTGCATATAGATCATGCTATTACACTACCTGTCTCATTTTTTCACTCACATACCAAGGTGCTCTTTTTGTGCTATTAAGTGTGTATCTCCATCATTCTTTTTAACCATTTTACCAGAATTTATTTACTAGTCATATATGGACAGCTAATATGGACATTTAAGTTGTTCCCTTTTTTTCCTACCCACAATGCTGTGATGAGTAGCCTTGTTCAGTACTCTCCCTCTTTTCCATGGTTTTGCTTTTCACCGTTTCAGTTACCCACGGTCAATCACAGTTTGAAAAATCATCATGGTCCAATGATCCAGAATCACCCAAAGCAAGGTACCCTACTTCTGATGTATTGTCATAGTGGAAAATATCAAGGTCAATAGTAGCTTCATGCCAAGTCACAATGCCTATGTCATTGGAAACCTCACTTTGTCTCATCATGTAGGCATTTTACCAGCTCACATCTTGACAAGAAGGGTGAGTACAGTACAATAAGATATTTTGAGAGGCAGAGACTACATATACATAATTTTTATTACAGCATATTGCTATAATTGCTCTATTATTGTTATTAATCTCTTACTGTGACTAATTTGTAAATTGAACATTATCATAGGTGTATATATATATGGTATAGGAGAAAATACGGTATATTTGTATAGGGTTCAGTACTATGCACAGAAGCAGCTAAAGGGTGTCTCCGAATGTATCCCCCACAAATAGTGGGGGCCATTATACCTACACCTTTGTTCATTTGTCCAATTACTATCCTAGGATGGCTAAAGGTAGAAGCACCAGCTTAAATGGTATGTACATTTAAAATTCAGATAAACTTTCTCACATTGTCCCTGAAGAACAAACTTACATTGCCCCTCCCATCATCGTGTATGAGATTTTACTACTCTACAACCTCAAATTGGTCAGTTCTTTTTCATTTTTAATCACTGCCAATCCTCTAGGTAACATATAATTTTTTATTTGCATTTTTATTATTTATGAAGTTCAAAATGTTTTTATGTTTGTAGGAAATTCAAATTTATTTTGTAAACTACCTGTCCTTACCCATTGCACATTTTTCCATTTGCATTTTTTATTAATTTACAGGTACTTTTTATATATTAGGGATACTGTTCCTTCACCATGTACAAGTTTTTCATGCATTCTTCCTACCACGCCCAGTTTATTACTTCAATTTTCCATATAGTGTTTATTATATGATAGTGGAAAATATCAAGAACATTTGGCTATAATAAAATCTACAACAGGGAAGTACATGAGATAAGTAGAATCTATGGACATATCCACTCTATTCAATGTGGGACCACCGGCCAAACACTAAGGCTTCCATGTGCCAAAACAGAATAATATTATATGCTGATCCCTGAATGAGTGAGACAGCCCTAAAATCTCTCAGATTCCTCTCTCTGGCCTCATATTCATCTACTCCTTCCCTCGATAGATTGATTGCAAGTTTCCTGACGACCTGAATTCCAGGAAGGAGCTGCTAGAACCAAGCAAGGCTATGTGGTAAGTCAGCAATCCAGCCTTCGAGATTCTCACCTTGACGACAGTGAGCTCTCTGAGACTTCAGTTACCTGGCTTCAGCCTAGATAGAGCACCCAATTCTTTGTCTCCAGATCACAGCACCATGGATGTTTTGTTGAGGATACAAACCATATATCCTCACCAAAAGTGGAGCTTGGGTTAGAAAGATGGAACAGCATAAGGGAAAAGAAGAAACTAGGGAGAGCACATTTGAGTTAGTCAACACATCCTTCAGTCCTGAGCTCCATAGCTGAGTTATCACTGGTGGTAGATGATGAAGTTCTGGTGATCACATACACTGGAAGCAGAAGATCAAGGACAACATCCAAGTGTACAGGGATATGTGTGCATGTTTACACTCCAGCTGCTCAGTGTCTACAGGTGTATTCATGTGCAGGCTCAGGTGTGTGTACAAAGCTGTGTGGCAGGCATGGGTGGGAATGAACAAGTGAACAAGGCTGACATGAGTATGTCCCAATTCATCTTTGTACAAGCCTGCCAGAGTAATTATCTACTTAGAGACCTGTGCCTGGACAGAGAAATGAAGATAAATGCCTTTGTATGTAAGGACAGGGTTGCAATATCTGTAAGACTATAAAGGACAAGGGATATCAGACCCAGGACAATAACTTTTCCAAATGTTATCCAGATTTTCACACTCAGTCCCAGAGGTACTGAAACTACACCAGAACCTCATCCTTTTTCATATACTTGGAAAACTTCTATTTCTCCTTCAAGACCTCATTTGTCCCCATCCCCCCAGTCAGCCTCATGGAAGAGTTCACCTTAGGACCTCTATTTTATAATACTCTTCACACCATATTCTAGTTATCTATAAACATATATACCCCTAACTAGCCCATAACCTCTTTCAGGTCAGGACCTGTGGACCTATGTCTTACTCGTCCCTGTACCCACGGCACCTGGTTTCCCGGCACTCAGCAGGTAGAATAAACATTTGCAGAATGAGTTCTTGAATGACAGCTCTCTTACCCAAGGTTGGGCCCTGGGGTCACACAGCCTTGGATCGGATGTCAGCTATGGTACACAACAAAGATATTGGGACACTCCTACTTCTACTAAGTCAGTGATAGCAAGAAAAGAGGTATATATATCCAGGCCTGCATAATTAAAGCAATCAATAAAAGTCCCCCAGGCCCTCCTAAGATGTTGAGTAAGTAAGCATTTAGAAGCCTTCTCCTTTCCTCTCACCACTGTCTAGAACATGAATTGGCAAACCTTTTCTCAAAAGGCCAGAGGGTAAATAATTTGGGCTTTGAGGGCTCTACGATCAAGTGTAGCTTTCACTCATCTACTATTTGAGAGCAGTCACAGACAACACATGAACTACGTACGTATGGCATAGCTGCAGACCAACAGAACTACACAGTCTGCCAACCCCTGGTCTAGAATTCTGAAGTGGAGGAAGAGGCACAGACCCACACCAAGGATAGCAGTGGCCTCTATCAAGGGTGGGGGGCGGCTAACCCATCAGCACCCTTTCTGAGAACCATACAGCCAGGTCCTTCAACCCCACATCAACACCATGCCAAAGCAGAAATGTTCTAGAGGCTGAAGACAGAGCTACTGCATGTGGTTACCCAAGTTGTGCACTGCACAAGTTCAGGAGATGCTGTTCACATAGACCTTGATATGAATGGTGCCCTACTGTGAACTGGGCAACATATCAGCCCCCTCAGGGTTGTCGAGAAGCCCCATATTTGTAAGAGTCACTGGCTGGTGGGTGATCATGTAGACCTTTGGCTGCTAGTCCACTAGTTCAAACACCTGATAGACAAGGATGTCTCCCCCATGGAAGGACTGTGAGCCTCTGCTTCTTTGGAAGCAGTGTGATAGGGGCTTTCACATTGCATAGAAAGTTTGAGGCTGGGGGGCCAGGGCTGAAGGATGCCTGGAAGGAGTGGATCAGGGACTGTTAGTAGTTGTAGGACTTTTTTTTAAAAAACTGTTTCTGTTGAGGCTTAAAAAGCATGTGATTTGGAGATATAAAGCTATCTGCCCCCAACATGCCACTACTGAGTCTGTTGCTCTCAGCTCCTGGTTTCTCAGAAATCCAAGAGACAGCAGGGGCCCCTGGAAGTATCCAGCCAGGAACCCCACCTAGAAAGCATAGAGACCAGCTCTGGGGAGGAGGTGAAATCCACCTTCATCCTCAACAGGCTACAGAGCCCAGCCCTTCAGAGCCAGCAAAGAACCACCCCAGATCCCATCCTTCCCCAAAATGCCCCAGAGCTGGCCGCAGCTGGCCCCAGATCCCTCCCAGGATAAGCCTGCTGCCCAGCTCTCAGCCATTAAACTCCACTGAGCCTCTTTCCAATAGCTACAGATGAACAAAATATTGCCCTGTTCCCAGTTACGTTAAAAGGGCCTAGTAAAGAATAATGGCAAAGATGCTCGCAGCCAAAAGCTGCTCTTGATGGCCCTTTAAGCGAGATTTACAGCCGGCATTTAGCAGTGTCCCTGGAACACTTGCTGGCACCGATCGGTGGGAAGTATGTGCGTGGCGCCTCCCCAGGCCAGCAGGCAGGGCCATTCTTCATTCTGGGCCCCTTTGCCTGCCCTCTGTGCCGTGCTGTCTCCCCCACCAGCCCTGCCCAAGTCCATTAGGCCCCTGCCTGGGCTGCTCACTAATAATCCTGGCTGTCAGGTGCCTCTGGATGAAACAAGCAGAGGGGATAGGGAGGCCGTGAGGTGTGCCAGGATCTGAGAAACTGAGTCAGGGACACGGGTGGAAGCAAGGAAGACAAAGGTGGTATGGGTCCCTGGAGAATAGAGGGCCCTCTTAATTTATGTATTTAACATGGATTTATTGAATCCTGGTATGTGCCAGGCAAGCCAGGTAGAGGGGTGCACAAACAAGCACATTTGCTCCCCACTGTTATAAAATGTATTATTGGCCGGGCACAGTGGCTCATGCCTACAATCCCAGCATTTTGGGATGCGGAGGCAGGCAGATTGCTTGATCCCAGGAGTTCAAGATAAGCCTGGACAACATGGCAAAATCCTGTCTTTACCAAAAATACAAAAATTAGCTGGGTGCAGTGGCATGCATCTGTAACCCCAGCAACTTGGGAGGCTGAGGCAGAACTGCTTGAACTTGGGAGCGGGAGGTTGCAATGAGCTGAGATTGTGCCACTGCACTCCAGCCTGGGTGACAGAGCGAGAATCCATCTCAAAATAAATAATATATTCTCCAGAGAAAAAGAGAAATAGTAAACTATCAATAACAATAAAGTACAATAACTGGTTTTGATAAAAAAGATCCCAAGGAAGAAGCAAATAAGGCAGGCTTGGGGACATCCCTGAGAATGCAGGATTTGCCCAGGACATAAACCTATGCTGTGTAACATGGTGGCCACCAGCCACATGTGGCTCTTGAGCACTCAAAGTGTGGCTCATGAAAATTGAAATGAGCTGCAAGTGAAAAATGCACTCCAAATTCTAAGCCTTGCTATAAAAAAAGGCAAAATATCTCATTAATAATTTTTATACTGATCACATGTTGAAATGATTAGATTTTGAACATTTGGATTAAATAAAATATATTATCTAAATTTACTTCAACTGTTTCTCTTTGCTTTTTTAAATATGACTACTAGAACATTCTGAAGTACATAGATGACTCACATTTTGGCTTGCATCGTATCTATTGGTAATGTACATGTCATTATTCAAGATAAGCCTTCCTATGAGACCTAACCTAATGATAACTAGAAATCTGCCAGGTGAGGCAGACTAGCAACTGAAGGTTTAGTAATAATATCCACCCTACCAAGCAAAAGTCAAAAGTCTGGACCCCTGATAAATAAGCTGGGCTCCAGGAAGAGAAATGGAGGCAGAAACCTGTCAGCTTATGCAAGCACATTGGATGTCCAGGACAGGCCAAAACTCAGGGAGTAAGCTGGTGCCTGAAGCACTCATCAGCATGGCGGGTCTCCGGCTACACAACTCACTCCAGGTCCCACCTAAGGATTCTGCCTCAGTTTCATCTTGTCTTCTGGCTCTAGCATCTTGACATTCCAGCTGTCCTTCAAGTTACAGGCTTACTCTCACCTGGAGCTCCTTCAATTCTATATAGCAAAACCCCACAGGGTGGCTTGCCTTTGCTGCTAAAGAGTTTAACAAGTTCTACTTATTGGATATACAGCTTCCTTTTCAAACCACAGCAATTTGAGGACTTACCATGAACATGGTGCTGAGCTCTGTACTTCACTCACATGCTTGCTTAAGCCTCACACAGACCCTATGAGGTGCCCAGTGGCTAAACAGACAATAGAAATACTTTTTTCCTCATTAACATATTTGAGTTTCTTTGTATACACCAAAAGTAAAATAAAATATTTTTTTAAATCTGAAAAAAAAAGATATGAGTTTCTACTTCCATCCTTCATTTCTCAAATCCAAAGAGAGCCTGCAGCAAGAATGATAGGTTTTATTTCATATGCCACCTCCAATAGATTGCTAGTGACTACCTAAAGCATTGTGTTGAGAAGGATTCAGAGGTGTAGCAGAAAAGAGTGGCTTTGATTGATTAGTAATGTCTGCTGCCATGGAAGTATGCATGTGTGGTGTTTGCCACTGTTAATCTCGATTTAGGTCAAATCCTATAATCACTAGTGAGACAACATTCAAAGCAGATCTATATCCTGGAATTCAATTCACATGTTCAACAGCTCATGCAGGTATGTAGGGGTTTCACTCGACAGCAAGAAGACGTTATGGCATGTCCTTCTAAAAATATGCTGGGATCTCAGGGTGTATGAAGAAGGAAGTTCCTGCTGCTCTGTGTCAATGAGACCATACCTAGACTACACGTTATAGGGACATAACTAACAGAAGTACACTCAGAAAAAGGCAACCAGGGTGGACAGGGGTCACAAAAATGCATTATCTGAAGGTTAATAGAATGAACAGGGAACTGAACCTGGAGACCCAGATGGCATGACTACTCTCTTCAAATAGAATAAGAATTCACTAGTTCAACAAACATTTAATAAGGACCTACCATACGCCAGATGTGGTCCCAGCCTCTGTGCATATGACAGTGAATGTGGGGTACCTTTCATCAGCCCCTTCAGATCCATGGGTACCCTTTCCATCCCACTCTGCACCCCAAAAAATTGACCTAGTAAGACATATCAATGAACTCCCTTACCCCCTCACTTCCAGCCAGGCTCAGCCAACAGAAGATCAGAAGGCAGGAGGAGAGTAAGGTCAAGGTACTTGCCAAGTTGCTGCTGGTGGCCTCGACCAAAGGCTCCTGTCAGGGCTCCAGTACCATGCCCTTCCTTCCCTCGTCCATATTGGGTTAGTCACAGCTTCCTGGTGTGTCTAGTGCTGGGTACTATACTGTCCCTTGTGGATTCCCCTAAGCGTGCCTACACCCTAGTGGGTTTGGAGGGAGTTTTATTGTTTGTTTGTTTGTTTGTTTTGAGTCAGGGTTTCTTTCCATCACCCATGCTGGAGTGTAGTGGTGCGATCATGGCTCACTGCAGCCTCGACGTCTCAGGCTTAAGCAATCCTCCCATCTTAGCCTCCCAAGTAGTTGTGACCAAGAGGCGCAAGACACTACACCCGGCTTTTTATTTTTATTTTTTACTTTTTGTAGAGATGGGGTCTTGCTTTGTTGCCCAGGCTGGTCTTGAACTCCTGGGCTCAAGCAATCCTCCCCTTGACCTCCCAAAGTGATAAGATTATAGGTGTGAGCTACCATGCCCAGCCTATACCCTTATAAATAGTCCCTTTATTAAACTCAAACTACAGAATTCAAGTGTGACATCTATTTCTTGCTAGGACCCTTATGAATCATGTGAATAAAACAGGCTTGGTCCCTGCTCTTAGAAAAGCTTACAGTCTGGTGGGAAAGACAGGTGATAAACAGGCAAGCAAATATAATATCGACGGTCGTATTTGTAATAAAGATAACAAGCTTAGTGTAGTAAGCAGCTAAGAGTGGGGGGTACCAAATAAAAAGGAGTGATCAGGGAGGATCCTGAAAATGTGGCATTTAAGCTGAGATCTGTAGAATGAGAATTAGCTGGGTAGAGTTGTTCTGTTGTTACTGAGAACCAAGGGGGATAGGGATGAATTTGGTCCCCAAACTTTTCAAACATGGAGTAAGCTTCCCAAAGAGATACTGAGCTCCCCCTCCAAAACACTCTCATAGAGTCTAGAGGGCTCTGGTGGTAGTAATGCCAGAACAAGGATTAATTTCCTGGGGAAGGGGGAGACCAGCGGTGTGCTAGGAGCTTGTCCTAGGAAAGTCTCTCCATTCCTCTCTTGTCCAGCCTGAATCTTGGTGCACTACTGCACTCCTGCCAGCCACATCGATTGGGAGAATAGAGAAATAAAAGTGCTAAAATGTGCATGACAGAAAAAGATGGGCAAAATTATCACTGCTCTAGACCAGTTTAACAGAGGTGAGAGGAAGAAAGGAGGGCCAAGTCCATGAGTAACAGTGGTTTTAATACACAGTAACTCTGTCCACTGCATACATGAGGCAACCAGACTTCTAGGATCTGCTCCAATCACAAAGACATAAGAGCAGAAAACAAAAAGAATTCTACTTCTCTTGCAATAAGAAAAGCTCCAAGGATTTTCTTCCTCCTCAGGAGCTGGAATCTCAAGAACTGAGTGGCCCTCAGCCCTGGATCCCCATTCAAATCACCTGGAGAACTTTTAGAAGGCTCCACCCCCAAAACTCCTGGTGTAATTGATCTGGAATCTAGTGTGAAGTCCATATTGAAAATCACTGTAAAAAGAGCTAAATGGGCTGGAGCGTGCAAAGAGAAATGCCAGGGCATCCTGGGGAGCTGTTTAAATGAGGTTCTCTCTTAGGACCATTCTCTAGTCACTGCCAAACTTCAGAGTGAAACAGGATTGCTTGGGTGATTGAGACTCACAGCTACCCAGTCTCCACTCCCACAGGTCCAATTCCCTACGTCTTAGATGGGATCTGGGAATATGCGCCCTTAATACACTCTCAAGCAGATTGGTGAAAATACTGTTTTGGGGGAAAAAAAAAAAAGTCCTAAATATCCAGGTTACTCTCAGGGATCACCTCTTAATACTCAAATCCCTGCTTGAGAGTTTCCAGAAAGTCAGCATCTTGGGCAGAGGTAGCACTGGGGGCCGTCATCCTGGATGCCATCTTTGGTTTTGAAAAATAAAAGCCTAAGGAGAGACAGTGGATGGCTAGACTGAGATGCAGCCAGAAAACTGAAATAATTGATTCATGGGGCGGGGCGGAGGGGTGGCAGAGAAGAGGGAGGGGAAGCATTAGGGATTTGAGAATAGAAACATGAGGACTTCAGAGTGATGAAATTAGGCCCAGAGAAAGGGGACATAAAAATCCATGCTTTAACCCCACTGCAGTTGCCTATGGAAAAGGAGGGGAAAAAAAGATGAAATAAACTTTGGACTTTGAAATTCAGAAGTGAACCAACTCTCAGCATTTGTATTTTCTGGGCATTTTAGATTCATTTAATCATCAAGATAAGATGTGAGGAAGTTTGTATTAAGGTTGGTGCCAAAGTAACTGCGGTTTCTGCCATTTGCAAAATTATCACAATTACTTTGGCACCAACCTAATATTATTCCCATATGGCATAAAAGACAACTGAGGCTCAGCAAATAGAAATGCCTTGCCCAACATCACACAGCCAGATCACAGTGGTGCCTGCAGGATGTGGGCACAGGCCTGCCTAACTGCATAACCAACTCTCACTCAATCCCACTAGCCTCCTTCCAAAAAGAGCTTAGGGACTTTGACACCAACACTCTAGGGAAGGAGACAGGAATCCACACTCCAAAAACAAATTCCTCAAGGGCAGAAAAGACCCAGTGAAGGGTGGACTCGCAAAAGTCAAGGAAATTATAATTCGAAAAAAAATGGGACTGGGCCTGGTGGTTCACTCCTGTAATCCCAGCACTTTGGGAGGCCAAGGTGGGCAGATCACAAGGTCAAGAGAGCGAAACCAGCCTGGCCAACATGGCGAACCCCCCTCTCCCCCACCCCTCGTCTCTACTAATACAAAAATTAGCTGGGCATGGTGGTGTGCACCTGTAGTCCCAGGTACTCAGGAGGCTGAGGCAGAAGAATCACTTGAACCCGGGAGTCAGAGGTTACAGTGAGCTGAGATCGCAACACTGCACTACAGCCTGGCAACAGAGCGAGACTCCATCTCAAAAAAAAAGATAAAGAAAAAAATGGACAGATAGGTTTCCTCTTTCCACAAACATTTGAGCATTTAATACACACCAGACTATTTACTAAACTCAGAGGACACAAAAGTGAACTTTTGAAAGACACAATCCTTAACCGTAAAGTTTACACCAAGACCAGGGATGGCAAACTCATGCCGTTCGGGCCATCACTTCCTGCTCCTGCACCTCTAAGAGACATCACTAATCAACTCTAGCATCCTTCCTACTGAGTCTCAGTTTGGCCTCAAATTCCTTTTCAGGTGGCTGCGGCCATTCACATGAAGGCTGGTGTGTGAACTGAAAACTCTTTGCCATCTTTGATTTGAACTTTAGAGTTCACACAAAAATTTTCTGAATACCTACCACATGCAAACACTGGGAATTTGTCAAGTGTGATGTCACCATTTTATAGATTAAGAAACTGCCTTTCAGAGAGCACCATGCTAAGAGAACTCTGTAATGACCGAGGTCTGCTGTACAGAGCCCTTCAACAGTGGTCACGGTACCAGAGAAGTGAAGAGACAAATTTGAAAAGCACATTAGAGAGCTGGTAGAAGAATTATAAGGTTGGTGCAAAAGTCATTGTGGTTTTTATCATTTTTGCCATTAATGGCAAAATCCACAATGACTTTTGCACCAACTTGATATTACATTTGGGGCTCAGCAGGAGTCCTAGGGCCACTGTTTCCAGAGCCAAGCTGTGTGTGCTTCCTCCTACCTTCCAAGACTCCCACCCAGCTCCTGCCTAGAGTCCTGCTTCCATGGTCCAGCTCTCCTCCAAGCATCTCCAGGAGGCATGGGGTAAGAAGGAAACGCAGGTTCCATTCCTGCTGCATCTGCCAACTGGGAGAAGAGGAGGAAGTGGGCCTTTCATCTGCCTGGGCATTAGGCGTGGTGTGGGTAAGTGTCCATCTCTGGGCCACTCAGCCAGGCCTTTGGTCAAGTCTTGGTGCCTTTTGCCAAGCTTGCCATCCCTGGAGCAGTTCTCTGCAAACTGTGCTGCACATTAGAGCCACCTGGGGAACTTGACAACTTCACTGTCCGGCCCCATCCCAGACCAATGACATCAGCATCAGCCTGAGGAGGACAGAGCTGCCAGCAACCTGCTCAAAGTCGAGTCAGCTCTGTGCGGAGATGTCCGAGGCAAAGACAGGTGGCCGGCCTGCCAGCTGCTCGCCCTCCAAACCCCATCCCCTACCGGGCTCAGCACTGAGCCATGCCAGGCCTGCTCCCCAAGGCGCCGGGTCCTCCAAATGAAAACAGGCGGCCAGAGTTCAGGGCCCGCTGGTGTTCTCCCGGTAAGCACCTTTTGTTCCAGGCTCAGAGCTGTTAATTAAAGAGCTGTGATTAATGAGGAAGCGCTCCCGGTCCCCATCCAGGATGAGAGGTCCTGGGGATGCTGACTTTGCTGGAGGAATCTGCAGTCAGGTTCCAACTGGAGCTATTTATAGTTTGAGCTCCAGTAGGGGTGGGAGATAGGTGCCCCTCCTCCTCCTCACTTTGTCTTCCTCCCCCATCCCTCCCTCTCACCACACCTCGATGGAACATAGAGGTGCGAATATTTATTGATGAAGAATTTTTAAAGGAGTAAATCTTAGCACATAGGCGTTCATATTAATTTACTCATCCATTCATTTCCCTGGCATATATCTATTAAATGCCTACTAAGTGCTGGGCTCCAGGCCAGTTGTTAGGGCTGCAGCTCTGATTGAGAGCAGGGAGGCCCCTATTCTGGTGGAGTTTGCCCTCCAGGGAAGGAGTTATTACCAAAGAAGTTGACAAGTACGTGGACAATTGTATACAGAGGCCAGAGCTCTGCAGGTGAGAACCATGGCTGCATGGGAGTGTTGGAGAAAAGACTCAAGAAACCTTCCCAATATCACACTGCCTAGGAGATTATCACCATTAGCCCTTTAACGAGGAAACTGAGGCTCAGACATGTTAAGGAAGCTAAGGTCCCACAAATAGTGTGTGGCAGGCTCTAGATTCAAAACCAAGTGTGGCAGAGACTCCTGTGGCTCTCCAAATCCATTTCTTCTTCTTCCTAGGCACACAATTTCCCACTCTCCTTGAGGTTACACATAGCCATGAGGCCGAGTTCCCACCAGTGAAACAAGAGGAGCAACGTGCACCACTCCCAACCAGCCCTTCATGCTCTGTCCTGTCGGATCTAGCTTATGAAATCTACAGGGACCTTGGAAGCCACATGCTGAAGGCACAGAGTCTCTGTCAGCCTGGATGCCTGAATGGCTTTGTGGAACAGACAACCTCCACCCACCCCCAACCCGGCCACCAAGTGGACTTTCTATAAGAGAAAAATACGCTTCGTTGCGTTGAGTCCCTGAGATGTCAGGGTTTCCCTGTTATAGCAGCCAGCATTGTCTAAACTAACACAGCAAGTCTCACTGCTCCAAGCTCATGCTTTATCTACTGCCCCTTAGGAAGAGTCAACAATTCCCTAAAACATTTTATAAATAGACACCATTGGGAACGAAATGCAAAGATGCTCAGTGTCCTTCACAGACACCTTCTCAGTCAGGCCTTGTTCATAGTCACTGTGAAGCAGCCCTCAATTATCCCCCAGCCCTGGCCCCACCCCCTCTCCCCTCTTGCAGCTGGAACTAAGGTGCTCCATCTCTGCACTAGGGGATGTTGAAGGAGGAAGCAGAGGAGCTATCTTCCCGAACCAGCTCAAAACTGTGGCATTACCTTTTCTATGGAGGCAGTGCCTGGTGGCATGGAAGAAGGAGGGGAGCCCCGGAATTTGAGTGAGAAATCCTGGCACACATCCTGGGGATACCACAGGTCAGTGATTCAGGCTTCCATTCCCTCCCCCATAAAGTGGGTACATGAAACTACCTTGGCGTCCAACACATGAATGACAAAGGGCTTCAAACCTACCTGTAAATGGGAAGCTGCTCAGAGTAGGAACAACCTGAAGAATGATGGAAAGATCTACTGGGCAGGGTGGCTCACACATGTAATTCAAGAACTTTGGGAGGCCGAGGCAGGTGGATTGCCTGAGCTCAGGAGTTCGAGACCACCCTGAGCAACACAGTGAAACCCCATCTCTACTAAGAAGTACAAAAAAAAAATTAGCTGGGTATGGTAGCATCCACCTGTAATCCCAGCTGCTTGGAAGACTGAAGCAGGAGAATCGCTTGAACCCAGGAGGTGGAGATTGCAGTGAGCCGAGATCGCGCCATTGCACTCCAGCCTGGGCAACAAAGCGAGATTCCATCTCAAAAAAAGAAAGAAAAGACAAAAGAAAAAGAGAAACATGTAAAGACCCCAAGTCTTTGAGTGGCTAGGCTGCTAAGTTGACCAACCGTAGAATACCTTACATCCAGAGCCTTCTATATCCAAGCTAATCAATTTTCCTCATTGTTTAAGATTATTTTCATTGAGGTTTTTCTTACTTGTAATAAAAAACATTCTGTCTCATCTATAAGACAGAACGCATAATATTGCTGTGACCCTATGTTTCAGCTATAAAATGGGAACATCACTCACTTTTCAATGATGACTTAGCTAATGGGACAATCACAATCATCATACCCACCTTACCAGATTTCTGTGGGGACCAGATGAGCCTGCATCTTAATGAGCTGTTTAAAATTGAAGAGCAATTTGCAAAGCTCTACAGAACTGGCAATGTCCTTACAGTTTACTTTACTCAAGTGGTTTTCCCATCTTTTGCAGATACTAAACCTCTGTTTATGTAAAATGTTAGTGTGGACATAAGAGAATGACAGTTTTGCTCTTTCTAAGCCCACCAGGCTTCTAAGAAGTCTCGCTTAAGAGGCAGCCCTGACCAGCTTTGTTCTGCTAAGCTCCATGATGGGGTTGGTTACATGAGTCTATGGGAGCTGAACTGCTTGTCCTATTCAGGGGAGAGGAACTGAAACCCAAGGAAGAAGGGGAAGAGGGAAGCTGACATTTGCTCCACGGCTGAAGGATGTGATCCTCTCCCCAGCATTTAAAATTTGGGTGGAATGAACCCATCTCCTTATTATTGGTATGTGGGTGTTGCGGGAATACCAACAAGAGGTCTGACATTCTTACGTTCACAGCAAGGAGGTCATGTGTCAGGGCAGATGTAGAACCCAAAGGGGCCAGAGTCTCAGAGGCAGGGGAGGGCCAGAGAGGAGCAGTAACTTTCTCAAGGTCATGCAGTGCTTCAAGGCAGGGCTGGGATTCAAACACAGGTGTACTTGATCCCAATGCACTGCATTGCATGTATCCCACTTGCTGTGGCTGCAGTCACCCAGACACTCCTGCCACTCACTTGATTTGCTTCCCTGCTGCACAGCCTTGTCCCCAAGGAGGCCTCTTAGCTTCATGTTTGAGAATCGAGAGTCCACAGGGCCATAAGGCTAAACAAGGCTGAACCTTGCTTGGTGCCTGGAAACTGTGTGGTGTGTGGCAAGTCCATATTGTGCATGCATAGTGTCTGTGCGTGCACATGTACATGAGTACACACACTCCTCTCAGAAGTGCTGGTCCTGCCCTGGGAACCTCTGCTGAAATGAACCCTTCTGAGCCAGACTGCACTGCTCTAGGCATGGAGACTTTCCATAATACTCCCTTTCCTCCTTAGACTCCTCTAGCTCCTGTCTTCAGGGTAGGGAAGGCTGGCTATGGTCTTAGGAAGGATGGTCATAGGACCACTGTCTTAGGCCAGGATCCCCCAGAAGCAGACCCTGAGAGCAGGATCTGAGAACAGCGGTATATTTAGGAGGTGTGGGAGAGTAAGATAGGGAATGAACACAGCCAGTACGGTATCCGTTCATGAGCTGGGGACCCCTGTAGGAAACTGGGCTTCAATCCACTGGAAACCTCTAGGAAATGGGGTAGAATATACCTTAGAGCTGCCCCAATAAAGGACAATTCCCATCTTCATTGGCTGGGGGCATCAACCTTCAGTGCTTATGGTCTGCCCTGCATGAAATCCAAGGGAAAGCCTCGGCTGAACAGAGAGTAAGATTCCATCAGCAGGAAGCAGAATTGGGGGAGGATGAATGGACAGGGCACTGGCAGAGTCCACTGGGCTCTCATCCTTCTGTCTACCTGCCACCTGGAGCTCCCTGAGAGATTATCTACTGCCATTCTCTTACCTGCCCCAAGCCCTATCTTTAACTTCGTGGCTAAGAGCTTGGACTCTGAGACAGACTGCCTAGGTTCAAATGCTGCACTTAAAAACTGTGTGGCCTACAGTAGCATGCAGAACCTCCCAAAGCCTCAGGTCCCTTCTCTGCAACATGGGGTTGATATTTCCCAGTTGTGCAGCTCTTGTGGGGATAGAATAAGATCATGCACGTTCCACTCTTCGCATAGTGCCTATACACAGTAAGCACTTGCACAATGCTGGCTATCACTCCGGGCTGTCATACACAGCTGTGTAGGTTGACCCTTGTACCAAGGCACCTAGCCAAGGGAAAGCCAAGTGCAGCTGGAGTCCAGCCTGAGCTCCCCTTCCTCACCAGCCTCCTCGGTGGGGCTGCCTCAGTTCAGAGGAAGGAGTGCCTCATTCCCAATGGCCACCAAAGGGGACACCTTGCTATCACCTATTTGCCTTGAGATGGTGCCTTGTACCAAATCTCAGAGCTGCCACCTGGGCTACTGGTGGCCCTGAATATTATTATTGCCTTTATTATGACTGCTCCTATTAATAATTAATTCATCGAAGGTATCCCTTAAAGAGTAGAAAATGTAGGCCAGAGTTTCAACAACTGCTCTAACCAGAAGCATTAGTCTAGCAGGTTAAGACAGCTTAAGAGGCTATTTTGGTTCAAGCACACTTCAGTCCTCTACACAGAGAGGCCCATGGCATGTCACCTGCTTCCCAGCCCCAAGGGAGCTGGCAGGTACAGGTGGTTCCAGGAGCACTTGGAGCTGTGAGCTGTGTGCCATTCACAGGTCCCGACACCACCAGTTGAACAGTCAAAGCAAAAGGTGATTTAAGGAGCTTGCAAGGAAATACTTGACCCAGGACTTCTGGGGAAATATCTGTTCTTTCCTGGTATTGCACCCTTGGTTGCCAGTGGGGCATAGAGGGGAAGCTTCAGATTTCTTGGGAAATAATCTAAACAACGGGAGAGAGAAAAAGGCAGACACAAGACTGAGCCAGTTAACATTTTCCCTGTGCCAACTTCTCCCCTACTCCTGCCCACTTTCCAGAGAGCTGTGTCCCTGCCGTCATGCTCCATAAGGATCCAGCCCAGATTCAGGCACACCAGTCCATCTCCTCTCCTTAGTTGTGAAGGGCTCACCCATCCTTTCCCATGGCCCTCAGGGCACTGCTCCAGCCCTCCAATCTCTTTATGTCCACTCTAGGCCTCCTCCAAACCTCTTGTGTTAATGCCTCAGGGATTCAAACAGTCCATGCTACCTCTGAGAGCAAACAGGCTCAGACCCTGAGTTTATCTGAAGTTTAAAACTTATGAATTTTGTTTTACAGTTGAAAGAGACCTAATTTTCTTCTCCCTACACCCCAAACCCTTTCATAAAACAATCTCTCTGAGTTCCCATCAGGAGAGCTTCCTGGAGTTCCTCTCCCAGTATGCACATGGAGATATACTTCCATTTCCCCAGGGTCCAGCCCCGACTCTGTGTTGTCAGGGAAACCAGAGCTCACAGTGGGAAACATAGTGTTCAGCTTGGAAGACTCACTCTGTCCGCATGGAACTATTCACCCCTGCCCAGAGCCAACCTCTCACTCAGTCCCTGGACAGTCTGTCTAGACCAACCTCCCACCTTAATCCAGCAGGACTAAGCAGCAGGACAGAGCTGAACCCCTCACTGCAAACCACCCACCTCACAGACCAGCCTTCCTTCACCTGCTCCTGACTCTCCACACTCTCCCCTCCTTTGGGAAGAGCTTCCAAAGCCCAATGCAAACACAGATGTTACCTGGGGCTGGGGCTGGAGCCCTGTTTATATAACCATGTTCACACACTGCACGTACTCACACTTGGAGAATGACCAGGGACACATACATATGCAACCCACACAGTCACTGAAGCTTCAATCATAGGAAAAGAAAAACATTATAAGAACTTGCACACACCCACACTATTTGGGCACATATGTATATTTACCCCCTTGCCCACATACACACACATGACCATGATGATACATGTGTGCACATGTTCCCACCTGCACACATAGAGATGGACAAATGGACATGCAAGGCAGATACATGGTCACTCACCAACACATGTGCATATACATGCACAGGGCTTGCAAAGCATGTGTCCAAGTGCATGCACACATACTGAGGTGGACAGACATGCACACATCCTGGACATGCGCGCGCACACACACACACACACACGCTCTCTCAGGCATTGCTCTGAAAGCCCAGATTAGAGGGAGTCCTGCTCCAAACTGGCCGGGGGGCTGCGGATGTTCCAGTAGAGAGTCAGAGTAATTAGTTCTTTAATTAAAGTCCCCTTGCTGCTCACTGGCCATGAGGACCGGCACACACACCGACACCTGGCTTGGATCCTGAGCATCTCAGAAGCTGCAGATGGGCCAGGCTGATGCTGCCCAGAGGCTCGGTCTGGGTGGTAATTAGGGACAAGGACTCAGCTGAACAACTCGCAGCCAACCAGCCGTTTCATTTTTCTCTTCCAGGAGAAAAGGTCCTGCTGGCTCCACGGCTCGGCTTCTCCATGTCCTCATTATGCCTCTGGCTCAGGCTCTCCTTCCTGCCTGCCACACCCTGCATCCCCAACACACACACACACACATACACACACACACACACACACACACACACACACAGTGGGAAAGGCCACACCCTGCATCCCCAACACACACACACACACACACACAGTGGGAAAGGCCCAGGCCAGCACCAACCATAGCTTCTATCACAGCCTCACCCAGGGCCAAAACAAGAATTAGTGAAAGTGCCTCACCCTCAGTCACCTACCCCAGCCCCAGCCCATTTCCCACCCAAATACCTCCTTCCACAACCCCTCAAGACAAATTCATCACTTCCACCCTGTCTGGATTAATGCCCTAGGGTTACTCTAGCAAAATTCCACAGGGTAGGTGACTTCAACAATGGAAATTTGTATTCTCACTGTCCTGAAGCCCAGAATCCAAGCTGGTTCTTGTTGAGGGCTATGAGAAGTCTGTTCCACAAGGAGCCCCTTGTGATGCAGGAAAGGTGTGGGCACATCCCCAAGGTCCCAAAAGTCAGTGGGATAGGATGAGACAGGTGGGAGCGCTGGGCAAAGATCAAACCATGAGGGGCCTTGTAGGCCATATCAAGAAGTTTGGATTTTATCCTGCAAGCAGAATGGGATGCAACAGTTCCCTTATGCCGCAACTTTCCTGTGGAGCCAGTATTGGAAGGGACCAGGGTGGAAGTTAGGAGAAAACAAGCCATTTTGCAGGGCCCTGTATCTCAATGTAGCCAAGCAGGTGCATGTGTCACAGTGAGGTCGTGCTCCACATTCCCAGCACATTCTAATCCACTATGGACTTTGGTGTTCAAATAAAAACATTCCATTCCATTACTCTGAATGCCAATCCATTTCCAGCCCCGTGCCTGTAAGAAATAGATTGAACATGGCATTGAGGTGATTTGATTTAGGTTTGAGCTCTCTTGAGCCACGGAGACTGGGGTCTACAGGAATTTCTGGGAATTCTACAGAGCTGACTTGGATTATATCAACTGCTCAGCAAACTCCAGCCCCATGCCAGGCAGGGCAGGGTTGGCCCTCACCTTTCTTGCACCACACAGGGGCTCTCTCTGCTTCCTGAACAGACCAAGCTTTTTCCCACCTTGTTGTCTCTGCATTTGCTGTTCCCAAGCCAAGAACATTTTTCTGTTGACTCTTCCAAGACCGATTCCTTCTTCTCCTTCTGGCCCTCACATCAGTCAGCCGCTCAGAGAGGCTTTCTCTGATCACCCCACCCAAAGGTGGTCCCCCCTGTAATTCTTCCTTACCACAGCCTGCATAGCATTTCTCATCATTACTTCACTGATTTATGCCTGTATTGTCTGAGATGTCCCTCTCGATACAAATTCCCTGAGGGCCTGGCCATACATCTGTCTTGTTTAGAAGGGAGAAGGTAGGAGAGAAAGGGGAAAGGGGAGGGGAAATAAAGGAAAAGAGAAAAGAGGAAGGGAGGGAAGAATGGAAGAAGAAAGGGAGACACAGAAGGAGGGAGGAAGTGTAGACATTTGGTGGTAAAGAGTCAAATGATCTTGGATTTTAGATCAGCGTTTCTCAGTCTCAGCATTGTTGACATTTTAAACCAGATAATTCTTTCTCTGGGGGACTGTCTGGTACATTCTGATGTTTAGCAGCACCCCTGGCCTCTACCATCAGATGCCACTATCCCACCAACCCTCCCACCGACCCCTACCCAGTTGTGACAACCAAAAATGTCTCCAGACCTTGCCAAATGTCCACTGGGGAACAAAATTGCCTCCAGTTGAAAACCACTGTTCTAGAGGTTTTCGATCTGTTTTCAACAATCAAATTTTTATTTTGAACACACTGTTATACAGAAACACAATATATGAAACACATTACCGTGGAGCTGCTCTGGGGCTCTGTATTGGTCAGCTACTGCTACACTAATGCCACCCCACAGGCACGCCAAAACTCAATGACTTCCAACGACAAGTGCTTGTTCTCATGCTCCTGGGTCTGCAGGTGGACTGGGCTCAGCTCATCTAGGCTGGGGTCAAGGGATTGGCTTTGCCTCCAGCTGAAAGCTGGCTGGACTTGACTTCAGACCAAACAAGGTCCAGGTCTGCTCCATGCATGGTCATGCTGGGACTCATTTGGATATGCTCATCATGACAGCAGGTGGCCAGTGTGCATGCAGCGGGGCATGAGCCAGATCACACAAGTGTGTTCACAGCTTCTTCTCATTTTAAGTCTACTGAGGTTTCACTGTCACATGAGCAAACACATAGGGAAGACCGACATCAATGGAGCAGGGAAATACAACTCCACCACTCTGCAAGGGGAGGCGAGTGAAGATTTGCTGAACAATAATCCATCTAGGCCGAGCCTAAGAACACACTGATCCAGATAGTTGAGGCTCACAGGAAAGGCCCAGCTGTGGTCCCACACTGACTTTTCACCAATATCCATCCCTCAATGAGCCCCTGCATGGCACTACACAAGGGCGTCCCAGGGCTCTGAACCAAGGGACAGCCCACAGCACACGATCAAGAGCTGGAGCCCGTGAGGCTGCCCCAGGCCTATGTGCTGGGCCACACTCGCTGCTTTCACTTTCCTGAGCACCGGCAAGCATGGATTTCACAGCAAACATTTTCCCAGAGTCTCCTTGGTACCAGACGCTGTCCAGAGCACTGGAGATCCTGGGGTGAGTGTGGAACACACAGCCAAGCCAGTGAATGCCCCACTCCCCAGGGTGGCCCCAACAACCACACAGAGGCTGCCACTGTAGCTCACAAACCTCTTCTCTGATGAACACTCCTGGTGTTAATCTCTTCAGAATCTGTGTCTGGGGCCTCAGAAGGACTCTTTTCCTATGGCAGCTCCAGACCCTCAAACAGGGATCCTTTGAGAGGGGGACTTGTCTCATCAAGATAGCATCATGTCTAAATCGAGGCTGTGTCAGCAGCCCCATGAAAATGAATAATGGCCTCAATTATGACCCATATAACAGCCCAATAAAACCTAATTAAAATGATCCACGTCCCATCTGCCAAGTGTAGGGCAAGGCAGCCAGGGAAAGTTGGAGGCCCAGTCAATTCAAGGAGAGCAAGTAACATGAATAATAATTATATTTATATTATTGTAAATAGATCCTATATAAGCATATACTATAATAATGTCACTATTATCATTATTATTATTACTATTGCAGCCAGCATTTATTATGTGCTTCTAGGATGCCAGACCTGGGCTAACAGAGGTTATCCCTCATATACTGGACAGGCATCATCCCATTTAATTCTCACTAGCTTGCCAAAAATTAAGTGCTAAGCATTATTCCCATTTTACAGATGAGAAAACTGAGGCACAGAGAGGTTAAGTAACTTGCTCAAAGTGACATTGCTGACATGTTAGTAATGTAACCAGGAGGTCAGGCCCCAGCAGTGCCTGGCCTGTGAAAGACGTTCAGTATGTATGTGTTGGATGCTCAAATGAGTTTGGCCAAGAGTCTGTCAGGCAACCCAAGATACCACACAGACAACCAAAAAATATTTGTTTAGCACTAAAACCTAGGTGTTCTATTAAAAACAAAGTGGGGAGAAAGACAAGCTGGTCATTGAAATCTAATATGATTATTGCTGTAATGAAGGTATGTACAAACACAATGGGTACATGGGGTGGGAGGGACTTAATTCTGCCTGGGAAATCAAGGAAGACTTCTCATAGGAGACAGCACTGAAGCTGGGCCTTAAAAGATGCATGAGAATTTGCTGGACAGACAAGTAAAATAAGGCATTCCAGGCAGATGGAACAGCATATGTAAAGTTATAAAAGAGTTGGAGCCCAGAATTTTCTGAGACTTACAAAGCTACACAGTATGAAATTGCAATTTCATAGACTAGCCGGAGCATGACATGAGAATCTGACAAGAAGGCTGGCAAAGTCAACAGATCAAGATCATCAAACACCTTTTAGTCCATATTCAGGAATTTCTATTTTGTCCCATAATCAATAGAGAGCCATGGAAGATTTTAATATGACCATTAAAGATATGGTCAGATTTGCTCATTTGAAGGATTCCTTGGGTAGCTGGGCAGGGAATGTTTCAGGAAAGACAGAAAAACCCAAATCCTGGGACATTTGGACATAGCATCCCCTACAGGAACACAGATTGCCAAATCTTTTTATTAGAGAAAAACCTTAAAACAGGTCCAGTATGGTCAGATGGGCAGCCTCAGGACTTACTCCCATCTGGCACAAAAACCAGAGTTGGACCAACACCCACTCTTTCCCTAGCTAACGAGTAGAATGATGCTCAAATTATCTTTAAGAGGTTCTCCATAAGCTCCCTTGCCCACCCCCAGGGAAGATGACTTTTGAATCCTGGGTATCATCACAGGTCTCTACTTGCTAACAGCATGGCAGGAGATGGCACACGCTGTCTCTTGCCTCAAGGCCTGAAGTTCAGGAAGCAGCTGACTCCTCCAAATGGATATGTCTTTAAAAAACCAAGAACACCAAGGTCACAGGCGCGTGAGACAGACTGGTTAAAAAAAGGTCTCTGTTGCTGCCTTTGTCATTTCAAATGATGCTGCTCTTTGACCCAGGAAGAGGTTCCAAATGCATAAATAGAGCAATAAGTTCAGCATCAGTGTTTTGATAAAATGAGAGAGGGGGAAAATGCGTATTATAAACACCACCTCCGGGAAGCACACTCAGAAAAAGTTATTAAACATTCTGTCACAAGCTTGGCAGCCAGCACTGTCCACCCACCCGGCACTGAGTTCCTAATAAAGGCGGCATCTTGGAATTTGTCACTCTTGAATGCATAATTTACTAGTCAAAAAGCAGCGGTAATACATTGCATTTTCATAAGGGGCTCTGAAGCTGTCTAATTTTCCTGAGCTGCAGGACGACAGGAGGCTGTGGCCACTCACGGGGACCTCTTTATGCATTATGGATAGAGACTTTGCAATTCAAAGTGACAGCTCGGCCTCCCTGTCGCCCACCCTCCAAAATCCCAGATCATATTGGAAGGCCCAGAACTAAAGCACGGGTCTGCCCCCAAAGCCTACAGCCCTTTGGTGCCTAGAAGTAAGTGTGCGTGCACGTGCGTGTGTGTGTGTGTGCATGCATGTGAAGGTAGAGAAGGAAACAGAAATCATCATCTGGGTCTTACCAAACATAATCAGGTAACAGCCTGACCTATCACTTGATAGCATATTTCTGAGATGGGGCAAAGAACAAGTAGGCAATGATTGGAAAGGACCAATCAGCCCCATGCCCCAGACCAGCCATCAATATCCTCTTCAGCCGAAAAAGTTAGACAAACATTGGCTTCTCCACAACCTGGATTACAGAGTGTATAGGTACATAACACTAAAAGTCATGGCAACTGGATTGGAAAGGTCTTGGTGAATTTTCACCCAGCCCCCTTACAGGGGAGGCAGAAGCAGAGAATGAAAATCAGGCAAAGAGATGGGTACAGCCTGGGGCAGAGGCAGCTCGATGTGGTAGAAGGAGTTTTAGATCAGAATACAGAAGGTCTCTTCTCTAATCTCACCTCTCACAGCAAAATCCTGGGACCCCAGGCAAGTCCCTCCACTTTATCCAGGGGTGCCCTAATATAAAGCAGAACAGCTTAGTGTATTAGAAAGAGTACAGGACAAGGAGTGGAGAGAATTGGGTCCAAATACAGCTCTGCAACTGACTCACCCGTGGCAGTGACCGCCACAACACCTGGGATTTTTCTCTACTCAGACACATTTGGCCCCAGAGGTCAAATGTGAACAACTCAGCCAGGAGCGGTGGCTCACGCCTGTAATCCCAGCACTTTGGGAGGCTGAGGCGGGTGGGTCACCTGAGATCAGGAGTTCAAGACCAGCCTGGCCAACATGGCGAAACCCCATCTCTGCTAAAAATACAAAAAATTACCTGGGCATGGTGGCATGTGCCTATAATCCCAGCAACTTGGGAGGCTGAGGCAGGAGTATTGCTTGAACCTGGGAGACAGAGGTTGCAGTGAGCCAAGATCATGCCACTGCACTCCAGCCTTGGCAACAGAGTGAGACTCCATCTCAAAAAAAAAAAAAAAATGTGAATAACTCTTCCTTTCTCAGGGCCAAAGGCCCATTCCATTTTATTATACCCTGTCTTACCTTTTATGCAGAGAATATAGAACTAAACTACCTGGATTTGTCTCAGCTCTGCCCTAACATCTCTAGGCCTCAGTTTCTCTATCTCCAAAGTAGGAATGAAAATGCTACCCACTTCCAAGAGATATTAATGCCTGACCCAGGGCAGAGGTGCTGGAGAGGAAAATGACAGGAAAAGTGTGCCACTGAGATGAAGCTCAGAAGTGTCAGGGAAAGGAGGGGAGCAACGGAGATGGTCATGTGTGGGCTGAGTCAGGATGAGGCAAAACAGCTCCTGACAGTGCCCATGCTGGCAGAGGATTTCTAAACCCTGCACAGCCAGAGATGTCATGTCCAGCTTTCTGCTCCCAAACACACATCATCTTGGCTTTCTGATCTCCTTCTTGAGGGTAAGTTGTCAGTGAGCAAGGCCACAAAAGCCAGAGGCATGTCCAGCCTCAGTAACAGCTGGGTCTACACAGTGGCAATTGTGATCAATCCAGTCAATATGAAGAAAAGTGAAAAGTAACAATAACAGCATCTAATAAGGAAGAGGAGGAAAAGATTGCGTTTCATCCTTACAACTATTCCCACAAGAATGAAGCTAGTTCTCTTCATCTTCTCTATCCTCCAGAGCTTCCCAGGTCCTTGGTGGTGATAGACAACCACCCAAGAGTTACAGAGGTGAGCACCTCTTAATAGCTAGTATGAGAATACCCAGCTAGTACCAGAATATGCCCTAATAGGCCACTTGGCAAGGAGTCAACAAAGGAAAACAACTCGACTTCTCTGCATATGACAAGGAGGGGAATACTTGTTGCTGAGAAGAGTGGGCAGAGAGGCTTAAAAAGGGAAATGGTTGAGGTGGAAAAAGATAAAAAGCTAGAAAAAATGGTGCCCAGTGACCTTGAGTGAAGCCTTAATGATGGAGTGGATTGGAGGCTATTTGAGAAGAGAATATTTTCCTACAGTGTTAACCTCTCATCCCCAAAATACATCTTCACTTGAGTTCTACTATGCTCAGTGCACTCATACATGCTTGTAAGGGGTGGTGGTGTTCATGGACCTCAAAGAAGAGACTGAGCTTTCCAGTCTTAATAAAGACTTAAATTCTAAGGTCAGTAGGCCCAAGGCAGAGGAGTCACTGAAAACATAACACCTGGAAGAAGAGGCAGAGAACTTGGAGGTTTTGGGTAAATTATAGATATAAAATGGGAGCACCAACCAAGCTTATCCAGAACTCAAAGGACCAGGAGGTGCCAGACATCTGGAATTCATGGATAATCTCTGTCCAAAGTGTATTCCTAGGGTATGTATGAACTCCAATTGGAGCAACAGGTAAGAGTAGATAACTGCCAATGTGGGCCTTGGCAGATAAATGGAAGTTTCTCAATCCATAAGGCCATTTATTCTAAGAAAAGGAAATGATATGTTCAAAAACATACAGTTATAAACAGATATTGTGTTTGAGCATGACAGCTGGTGCAGAGAACTTCGAAGGTTAGGGGAACACATAAGAAAGTGGAAAGCCGAACCTGGAGCAGCAGAGGGGCAGGCCAGCACAGGTAACATACATCTCACAGAGAAATCAGAACTTTGTCCTGAAGAGTGAGGTTCACTTAAAGGACTTTCATGAGTGGCCCACATGGCCAGACCTATGATACAAGTTCAGAAGAGAGGAGAGCCTAGAGTCACAAAGACAACAGGTCCAGGGAAGGGAAATGAGGCTTGCAGCAGCCTAACAAATAAACAGACAAACAATCGTAATGAGAACAAAAATAGACAAGAGCAAGATGGCGGAATGGAAGACTCCACCAATCATCTTCTCCCACCCCACAAGGACACCAATTTAACAACTATCTACACAAAAAAACACCTTCATACTAACTGAACACTAAGTGAACACTCACAGTATCTGGTTTGAATTTCACATTGCTGATGAAGGCACTGAAGAGGTAGGAAAAACAGTTTTGAATCACCGATGCCACCCTTCCCCATCCACCAGCAGTGACAGTGTGGTATGGAGAGTGTTACTGTGCGCTGGGGAGAGGGAGAGCACAGCAACTGTGAGACATTGAATTCAGTGCTGCCCTATTATAGCAGAAAGGAAAATGGGTCCATACTCAGCTGATCCCACCCCCAGAGGCAGCATCTAAACCAGCCCTAGGCAGAAGGCCAATCCCAGTGATCCAAACTTGAGTTTCCACAAGCCTCACCACTGCAGGCTTAAGTGCTCTGGGGCCCTAAATTTGAAGGGCAGTCTAGGCCACAAGGATTACAACTCTTAGATGATTCCTAGTGCTGCCCTGGGCCCAGAGCCAGTGGACTGGGGGAGCATAAGACCTACTGAGACACCAGCCAGGGTGGCTGAGGGAGTGCTGGCATCACTCCTCCCCTAACCCCAGGCTACAGAGCTTGTGAATCCAAAAGACATCCCTTCCTTCTGCGTGAGGAGAGGAAAAAGTGGGGAGGACTCTGTCTTGCATCTTGGATACCAGCTCAGCCACAGAAGGATAGGACACGTGTCAGAGTCAATGAGACCCCTTTCCAGGCCCTATCTCTCAGATGACATGTCTAGACATACCCAGGGCCATGTGGGAACCTACTGCCTTGAAGGGAAGAACTCAGTCCTGGCAGGATTCAATACCTACTAACTGAAGAGTCCTTTGGCCTTGAATAGCCAGCAGCAATACCCAGGTACCACATCAAGGGCCTTGGGTAAGAATCCAAGACCTGTTGGTTTCAGATGACACTGGGCACATTGCCAGCTATGGTGGCTATCGGGCAAAACTCTTGCTTGAGAAAAGCAGAGGGAAAAGTAAAGGGAGGGGACTTTGTCTTGCACTTTAGGTACCAGCTCAGCCACAGTGTGGGTAGAGCACGGAGCAGGTTGCTGGGGTCCCCGATTCCAAGACTTGGCTCTTGGACGGCATTTCTGGACCTGCCCTGGGCCAGAGCAGAGCCCACTGCCCTGAAGGGTAAGTCCCAGATGAATGCAGGCCAGGCAGCATTCATCACAAGCCGACTGAAGAGTCCTCGGGCCTGAAGGGAACATTCCAGTAGTCTGGCAGTACTCTCCATGGGCCTGTGGTGGCTGTGACCCCAGGGTGAGGCTCCTCTGCCTTTGGAAAGCTAGGGGACGAGTGGGAAGGATAACATCCTATGGTTTGAGTGCCAGCTCAGCTGCAGTACAATAGAACATGAGGTAGACTTCTAAGGTTTTTGACTCTAGTCCCTGGCTCCTGGACAGCACCTCTGGATGCTCATTCAATTCTATGCCCTTTCACCGTGATTTTTTTTTCTGCTAAGCAGCTGTCAGATTTAGCAGCCCCCGTAAGCTGCTTGGCTTAACCAGGGCTTTTCTTTCCCCAAAGTCTGGAGAAGGTCAAATCTCTGAATCAAAAAAGACTGTGGTGACTGTGTTCTTCACGTCCCATCAAGATTTCTGCTTCACTGTGAATGTCAAGATAGACACAGATGGCAAGACATCCCTATGCTGAATTAAATCTGCTTTGAGAGCAAGTGGTTACAACGCTGTAGTCTGGGGGCTGCTGGCCCAGCTACCTCACTCACAGCCGCAAACATTGTTTCTAGAGGGCACATTCACCCAGACTTTTGGAATCCAAAGGGTAACTGATTAAAGTGATCGCCTTTGCTGTGCATGGTTGGTGATAGATGGGTTTCTTAGGCTGGGTTCCCTAGAAACAGACCCCAAGAAGAGGATTCAAGGCCAAGTAATTGAGGAGGCAATCCCAGGAATCAATGATTAGAAGAGTGGAGAATTGAGACAGGAAGGAAAGGAAAACAACAGAGTGTGTTGCCAAGTAGTTTGTTGCCATGGACAACTGAGGCTCAATCTCTCTTGAGGAATTTTAGGAGAGAGGAGAGTGTAGAACAGCTCTCGGTGTTACCTTACCCAAGGGGCAAAAAAAAATGGACAATAGACAGTGTAAAAGGCTGGACAATGTCCTCCAATGGTATCACATTCTGATCCCTAAAACCTGTGAATGTGACCTTATATGGAAAAAAAAAAAAAAAAAGGAATTTGCAGATGTAATTAAGGACTTTGAGACGTGGAAATTTTCTCCAGGTAGACGCTAAATGCAATCACAGGTATCCTTATAAGAGGGAGGCACAGCAAAATTTGACACAAACAGAAGGGAGAAGGCAACATGACCACAGAGGCAAAGATTGCAGTGATGTGGCCACAAGCCAAGGAATGCCAGCAGCCACCAGAAGCTAGAAGAGGAAAGGATCAGAGTTTCCCCTAGAGCCCCCAGATGCAGCATGGTCTTTCTAATCTCTTGCTTTCTGCCCAGTGATATTGATTTTGGATTTATGTCCTCCAGACTATAAAAGAAAAAAATTTGTTGTTTTAAGCCTCGGGTCTGTGATATTTTGTTATAGCAGCCACAGGAAACTAATACACCCCATCAGGTAGTGGGTAAGGGCTCCTCCCAGGGGCATTAATTGTCTGTACATCCAGCATTCCCCAGAAACAGAGAAAAATATCTCTGGCAGAGTCACAAATGCTTGCAGTGAAATGCCAGTGTGCACCTCCTGCAACAATAAATGCTAAGGGGCTGTGGGCAGGCCACAAACATCAGTCTCAGTAGGCATGGCCTGGGTTGGGCTGTGACACTGCATTAACCCCTGAGCTGTACAAAGCGGGGGGCTCTAGTTGAGCTTATCTGGGTATCTCCAAGGTTAAGTTCTCACTTTTCTCTGCAAGGGAACAGCCTAATCTGCCCAGGTGCTGGGAGCAAAAGCCCCAGGGAGTCAGCATGTCAGAATACTCAAGAGACAGATGTGGGAGAAAGATGCCTGCAGCTTAGGAGTGGGGTGGAGAAAAGCCTGCATCCACAAAACTGAGCCTCCCCAGCTAACCAGATCTCGCCCATACGCCACCAGCCACACCTTCTGGGTTAAGGCTTTGGAGAAGAAGCATATCAGCTGGCTCCCATTTCCTGACACCCTAGTTATTAATAAATGTTATGCCCCCCAGAAAAGGTTATATGGCCAAACAAATTTGAGGAAAGCAGAATCAAGTAGAGTTAGACTGATTAACTCTTCAAGAAAGGAATATTATGCAATTTTCCCAATTTTTGTTACAGATATTTTCGTAGAGTATCTCATGAGATTTGTTTCATGAAGCACACCTGGAAGAAATGATGGTCTCTTAGCTGATGAGACAGAACACAGTAGGAAAGAGGAGGCAATGCAAAGGCCAGAGGCATGATTGCTACCAGAGTGGGGGATGTTTACAGTGGGCTGAGACCCTGACCCGAGTGCTTTGAAGTGTTGGCTCCTCTACCTTTCCCTACTCGGTGAAGAAGGTATTGGGGTCCCTGTTTCACAGGTGAGCAAATTGAGGTTTGACAAATAAATGGTGGTCAGATATGCAGGGCTAATCCTGCCCATGGGATGATAAAAGCAGCTCCCCCTGGCTGGACGGGGGTCATCTGAGGATTATCCAGGGAGAAAGAAGATGAGCTACACTCAGGTGAATCATAACCTAGACTTGGGGCTTTCATAGGCTGACTCATGGAATTCGAGGGCCAGGATGAGTTTGACAACCCGGCTGATGAGAAAGAATAGAATGTCAGGGCTTGGGTTGGTTTGGCTCCTTAACTTATCTGTTCCTTCATCCCCATGTGACCACACCTGAGACTGTCCACCTGAATGCTGAGCCAGGGGATCATAATGGAGGTGCATGGCTGGCATTGTGGGGCTTCCTGTCCTGGTTTCTGCTGGACTGGTTTCATCTGTGCTTCATCATCAAAAGCAGTGAAGTGAGCTGATGGGTACTAGACATGAGCAGGTTAAGATCGATGACTGGTGTGTGTGCCTTCACGACCTTCAAACTCCTAGCTGTGCAGGGAAGCCCCTCACTGCCCCTCCAGCATCCACTGCCTTTGACCCCCAGCCCCTGCTCAGCCCAGTCAGAGCCTACAGATGTCTTTGCTGCCACTGAGCCTGCCTGCCCCTCAACCAGGTGACCCAGGCACAGCATCTTCATAACCAACAATGGACTTTGTTAAAGATACAGAGACTGGGTGAGAGGCAACCATACTTTATAAACACAGCCAAGGGAAAGCCAGAATTCTCCAAGCCTGGTCCAGAGGGGAAGTATATACTGCATTTTTGGCTAAGATTCCTTGGGATATTAGACCCATAGAGTCAGCTGAGGTTGGAGAACCAGGTAACTGCCAAGTTCTGGGGCTGGTAAGAAAGAGATGACTGTCTTGGAGCCTCAGACAAGGGCAACAGAGGAGCGGGCAGAACCTGAGTTGCTGCTGCCTCTGCAACGTCTTGCTACTCTAACTGTAGCCCCGGTAGCGGCGGCAGCAGCAGCAGCAGCAGTGCCTGCAAGCTTGTTGGAATTGGCCAATCTCAGCCCCATCCTATACCCACTGAGTCAAAATCTGCATTCCAACCCTATCTCCAGGTTACTAGTGCACGTTCAAGTGAGCAGCTCTGTCTGTGCCTATCTGAGCTCCTCTTTCACAGGAACTGGAGGCATGAAGGAGGCAGGAGGGAATGAATTCTCTCCCTCCCTCCCTTCCTCCTCTTATACTCAAACTTTCTGAGCTGCCTGGTGAGCCTGACCTTCCTCCCACCTGGTAAGTGTGGGGACCACTACTGGGACCCCGTAGAGGTCCCTTTGCCTCCCTCTTCACCATCGCTGGACTAAATAATCCCAGGCCTAAGGCGGCCTGAGTGGGAAATCGGCTGCCCTCCATGGCCAGCCCACACTCTGTGCCAGCTCTGTTTGGCCTGTGGACTTCTCAGGAAGACCCCTGCCTCCATCTGGAAAGAACATGGGGCGATCCCTCCACCCCAAACTTTTGTGTCTTTGTAAAATGTTTAGTGAAAAACTGCCGAGTATGTAAATCAGAGATCATTAGAGGTTGGGTTTTTCCTTAAAGAATGGATTCAGCAAAATGCTGTTTTCTCCCCGGCTCTGGGTCTCTATTTAGGGGATTGGAGCTCTGCTTATTTATTTATTTATTTATTCATTAGCTGGGCCCACAGTCAAGGAGAAGAGAGCAGGGCTATTAATCTTTCCTGTCATCCATTCACAGATGTGGAGTTCACACCACAGCAAATGTGAAGTCAGCAGTACACAACCACAAGGTGGAAATTTCAGGAGAAACAAGCTTAGAAGAATAAAAAAAAAATAGGAAGGGATTAGGGGTGGGGGAGATGGAGGTGCGGAGACAGAGCACATTTAAAATACAGTGTCTGAGCCTCCCTGGGCGCCTGTGTGTGCTGAGGGTAATCTTGTTCTCAGCATGGAGGTGCCATTGATATGTTAATAATAATTTTCTTTTCTCTTCATCCTAAAGAAATGAAGTTTGCAAACTGATTCTGATGAAGTAGGTCTGACTCTGTGTGTGTGTTCATAGACTGAAACAGACAGACACACACACACATACTCCCTTCTCCGCCTAATTATAGCATCAACTGAATAGATTCTGGAAATCTCCATAGAAAGGCAAAGAGTTGAAGGCTTTAGGTGCCCTTTTGGGGACTGACACAACCACAAGATCCTGGGGTGGAGAGTTGTCTCAGTGGCTAGAGAAAAAACCTGGCAAAGTCATAAGCTGCTCCCATGCTGAGTCCTAACATGGAGAGAACCCACTCTCCAGCATCCCTGCACCAGTACTGGTCAGGGTGGAGCAGATCAGAAAAGTCAGCCCTCAAGCCTCCTAAAGCTGGTGTCTTCCTAAGCCTGGTGATCTGCACGCATCCTGACACATGTGTGCCTCATCATGCTGCAGAGTCAGGCTGGCTACTGCCCTGCCTCAGTTTCCTTCTTGCTCTGTTTCTGCTTTGGAGGCTGAGGTCCTGATACTGCAGCTTTGTGCTTGTCAGCTCTTTCCCTCACTGGGCTTTGAGAGAGTGGGTGGCCAGAGCCCCAAAGTGTACCACCTTATCTGAAGATTCCAGAAACCCTAGTGCTGTACCCACTGCTCAGGCCAGGCACACTGTTCATTAATACTAACCTGGTGCAAACCTGCCGTCATCCTTTACCTTGAGTTGCTGCCACTCCAGTGGGGTCCCCTCCCGCTCCCTATCTGCATCTTCTCCCCTCTGGTCTGAGATGCAGAAGCCCTGGCCACACAACCACACCCAGACATAGCCACATCTCAGATGGGGAAGCCCGAGTCCAGTTCTGCAGGGTGTGTGGCCAGCACAACCCTGAGAAAAAGCAGAGGAAGGCTGCCACTTCAGAGGTCACTCAAGCCAATAACTTCTCTCTTCAGAATGTGAGCTCCTTAGGGCATCAAGACCATGTTTATTCATCTCTGCTCCTTGACACTTAGTGGATTCTCAGTGAACATTTGTTGAATTGTGTTGAATCCCAGGTCAAAATCAGAGTTGACAAAGGGGCTAGCTGCCTGGGAGCAACTACTAGGTTTGTGCAGAAAGTACTGCATGAGCTCAAGCTTTCTTCCTGGGTTAAGGACAGGATGGGACATATGCTGGCTGATCAGTGGAGGGTTGTGTTGATCAGGATTCTGAAGCTATGTCTGGACTCAATGGGAAAGTTTGGTGATCCCTTAGCAAGTCTGCCCTGAGCACAGGAAGGGGCAGGGTGATGCCTGCGCCTCACACTAAGCCTGGAAGGGTAGCTGCCCCGAGTCAGGGAGTTTTGCCCCAAGTGTGGATTTGCAGGTCTTGTTGGAGCCCGAGAGCAAAAGGCACAGGTTTGATTGGAAAAGGAAGAAGAACCAGACGTGGAACTGAACCCACAACTCAAGGAGCCCTGTCTTTCGTGGGAGCCCCTGTAGGAGGCCGAGTGTGGGCACAGGACACTCTGAGACTGGAATAAGTCTTGAAATGCATAGCACAGGGACCATTAATGAGACAAGGCCAGGCTGCACCCCCACCATTCTAACCAGAACGCATCCCGGCACTCATAGGATGTGGCAAACACACATGAATCATCCATCCAGAAAGTCACTGCCTCCAGAAATTCCAGCTCCTTTACTGCCATGTTCATTTCATATCTGTAAAGTGGAAACATTGAAATCCAGTCCTAGATGGAATCGAGAACAAAACACATTCATATCAATAGCATAGTGCTGAGCACAGCCCACTGCTCTTGGATGCCAACTTCCTGAATGGTGACGAGATGCCCAACGTGCTGCCAGTACTATCTTGCCAGCCTCTTCCTTCAGCTCCCACCACCGAAACCCCATGTTCTCTCTTACCTCTGACCTCTGTTCATACTTTCCTCTGTCGGCGATCTCTCCCCACATCTTTGCCAAAATTCCTGAACTCACTATTTAGGTCTTGAAATAGACATTGCCAACTCCAGGAAGCCTTCCCTAACCCCACCTCCCACCAAAGCCAAGCACTTGCTTCTGTCACAGTATTGTCATGCTACACTGTCATTGCCTGTTTATCTGTTCATCTGTTTATGTTTCTCTTTTCCACTAGACAACAGACGGGCAAACTTTTTCTATAATGAGCCAACAGAAAATAGTTTAGGCAGCATGGGCCATAGTGTCTCTGTCACAACCACTCAGTGCTGCCATCATAGTGTTAAAATAGCTATAGACAATATGTAAACAAATGAGCATGGCTGCATTCCAATAAAACTTTATTTACAAAAACAGATGATGGGTCATATTGAGCCCAAAGGCAATAATTTGCCAAACTCTGCACTAAGACGAAGAGCTTCTCAAAGCAGAAAATGTTTCCTATTCAACCATCCCTTACATAGTACGTAGCACAGAAAAGGTACCTGATACTTAATGAACAAAGTAACAGTGTTAAAAAGGTTGCTTGCAATCCCGGTCATGGCCTGATAGGAGTAAATGAACCCATCACATTCCTAAAGTATAGAAGGGCTGCCTAAGCATTATGCCCTAGACTGAGTAGGTCTGGGACCATTGCATGTGCTAGAGAGTGTGCCGAGCCTGGAGTGTGCCCAGAGTACAGGCCACATCTCCAAGCAGGACCCCCTGTCCTGTTCCTCAATCTTGCCTCTCCCAACCTGTCCAGATCCCTGCCATTCCCGATAGGTGGCCACCAATATTGCTTCCCCTAGATGCAAGTGCTTGTCTGGGACACTGCTTCTGCCACCACTGAGTATGCCACGTCCTACCCGCTGCCAGGCACGTCATTGCAGATGTCTGGGGCCACAGGGATTCAAAGCCCCATGGTGAAGAATTGTGATTTGGGAGAAAAACCCTCTTCCTCTTTGTGTTTAATTCCCCCAGAAGGGACTCACAGCAATGGTGCTTAGATCCCAACATCTCACAATGTTTTATTGGAACAATCAACTCTCCCTAGGGACCAGTCATGAGTCAATGGTGGGGATAAAGGTCAGACAGGGGATAAAACCAGAGGCTTCCATCACAGAGTAGTCAGAAATGCCCCTCTCTTCAAGGACTAGGATTATGTTATTTGGATAAGCTCCTTGGCCCAGCTCTCTATTACCCCAGAAGGAGCTCACTCTCCTAAGAATCCTCAGTTCCTCCTCTCAATAGCCCCCCTGCTGATTCAGCCAAGCCACCATCTATCAGGCATTCCTAGATAAATACAAACCTTCACTTGCACACAACATAGGTTTAACCCCAGTACCTCAACCTCCAGACCCCGCTGGATAAATATGGTAGACTCAATTCTTCCTCCACCACACTAAGATTATTCATCTCAACTTTCGTCATGTAACATGCAGTGCTTGCAGTGCCTCCCCACTGGGAGAGAAGTTTACGTCTCTACTCCATGGATGTTCGGCTTGGCCATGTGACTTGCACTGGCTGATGAGATGATAGTAGGCATGATCAGGCAGAAGTCTCACATGTGCACAGATGGTTTACCTGCCCTCCGGGCCCCTCCTATTCTCCATGGGAAGCTCATGCTCTGGAGAGCCACTGGTCCAAGGAGAACAAAGCTCTGTGGAGCAGATCTGAACCCCACATCCTCCCCAGAGTCCAGCCTGGCCCAGCCAAGATCAGCTGAACCCCAGCCAACCCACTGACCTATTAAGAAAGAAAAATAAATGCTTGCTGTTTGCCACTGACTTTGAGGTGCTTTATTATGCAGCATTATGATAGCAGTAACTAAAATAATGAAGTAGGAAATTTACTCCAAATCTCCCAGGTGGACTTCCAGGGATGGATTTACCAGGTTAATAAAATGCTTGGAGGTACCTACCGCCACCATGCTTCCCTGGCAACAGCCCTGACCATTTGGATTTGGCTGTACTCTCCATTCATCCAGTTACAGGGAAGGCTCTGAGCTTTAGAAGTCTTTCATTTTCAGTTGGCTTTTACTTTCCAAACATCTAAGCAGGGTATAGAGCTCTGCAGAAGCTCCCATGTTTACTATAGGCTTTGAGGAGGGAGTCTGGTTTGGCATCTTCTAAAGGTGATGGAAAAGTTAATTGTATAATGGCTCTCATTAACAGTTAGGTCTACATAGTCAGAGCTATCCTTGAGTCAACTGCTTATGGCAAATGAATGGAGAATTAAAGCTCTTGCCTCCATGATTCATGACTGAAAGAACAATTTATTCAGAAATATCCACTGATTTTAGGAGGAAAAAAGTCTCACTTGAAATTATCAGGCATTAGCCTTGATTCTCTAATTCCCAGCATAGTCTAGTTTTGTAGGTGTGAACCAGAGCCTTTGAAACTCATGAATTGGGTGAGCCCACTGGAGCAAATCTCAAATGCAAATTCTGTCTGACATGAAAGCTTGTTGAAAAGTTGTTATGCTAGATTTTACAAAAAAAAAAAAAATGGTGGTAATTATTCACTTCTCATATCCACTTCCCTCTGCAATTTGCCTTTGCAGACCCTCCTATCTAGAGACAGAGATTTCTCCACACTTTAAATCTGGGCTGGCCTGGTGATTTGCTTTGACCTGTGGAATTCAGAGAAGTAATGTTGTGCCACTTCTGTATGCTTTTGTTTGTCCTCTTGGGACCCTGCCCAGCCTTCATGTGAGTAAGCCCAGCCTTCTGGTAAGAGATGGCATGAAGTACCAATGAGTCAACCCAGCTAAAGTCTTCCTAGACAAGTCAACACAAATCTTGCCCTAGACACATGGGTTAGTCTGGCCAAGACCAGAAGAGCCACCCAGCTGAGCTCAGTCCATATTACCAACTCAAGAGAATCATGAGCTGAGTAAATAGTGGTTGTTTTAAGCCGCTGATATTAAAGTAGTTTTTACGTAGCAAAACTGATACTAGCAAGAAAAAAAAAAAGAAAAAAGAAAGAAAATAATAATTACAAGTGTTTAGTGAGGATGTGGAGAAACTAGAACCCAGAACCCTTGTACACTGTTGGAATATAAAATGGCACAGTCACTGTGGAAAATGGTACCGCAGTTCCTCAAAAAATTAAAAATCAAATTACCACATGATCCAGCAATTCCACTTCTGAATATACAGCCAAAGTAATTTCAATCAGTATGCCAAAGAGGTATCTGCACAACCATGTTCACTGCAGCACTATTCACAATAGCTATCACATAGAAGCAATCCAAGTGTTTATCAATGGACAAATGGATAAACAAAATGTGTTATATACATACAATGGAACACTATTTTGCCTTAAAAAAGAAGGAAATTCTGATACATGTTACAACACGGATGAACCTTAGGGACATTCTGCTAAGTAAGATAAGCCAGTCCCAAAAGGACAAATATTATATGATTCCACTTATATGAGGTGGTTAGAGTAGTCAAATTCACACAGATAGAAATTAGAATGGTAGTAACCAGGGGCTGGGAGTTATTGTTTAATGGGTACAGAGTTTTAGTTTTATAAGACGAAGAGTTTTGGAGATGGATGAGGATTTGGTGAGGATTTGCATAACAGTATAAATAGACAATACCACTGAACTATATACTGAAAAAAAATGGTTAAGATGATATTTTGTTTTTTGTTTTTGTTTTTTGAGACTAAGTCTTGCTCTGTTGCCAGGCTGGAATACAATGGCATTATCTCGGCTCACTGCTGCCTCTGCCCCCCAGTGGTTCAAGTGACTTTCCTGCCTCAGCCTCCCAAGCAGCTGGGACTACAGGCGCACACAACCATGCCCGGCTAATTTTTGTATTTTTAGTAGAGACAGGGTTTCACCATGTTGGCCAGGATGGTCTTGATCTCTTGACCTCGTGATCCACCTGCCTTGGTCTCCCAAAGTGCTGGGATTACAGGCATGGGGAGAAATGCCAGATATAGGTGACAGAGGTATGGAGGCAGCAAACCACCTTGCCAAGTAGGTACCTATGAAACAATCCTGCATGATCTGCCCATGTACCCCAAAACCAAGAGTACAATTTTTAAAAATAAAAAATAAAAATAAAGATAATAAATTTTGTATCTGTATTCTACCATAATTTTTTTTTAATTTTTATTGTATTTTATGTTTTGGGGTACATGTGAAGAACATGCAAGATTGTTACATAGGTACACACGTGGCAGTGTGATTTGCTGCTTTCCTCCCCTTCACCTATATCTGGCTTTTCTTCCCATGCTATCTCTCCCCACCTCCCCACCTCCCCACCTCCCACTGTCCCTCCCCCATGTTGGGGGAGATAAACATTTTTAAAGAACATTGCTACTTAAAACTAAATATTCTTCATGAAGTTGATAAAAATACAACCTGACTGCCTTTCCTTTAGCACTTAAAGCAATGCCTTCAGCAATCTCATTATTTTTCAATCTTCATTGGAAGATGAAGCTTGATAATTCAAATTCATAGACTTCTAATTTGACCTGCCACGTGCAGTGAACGAGATGAGACCTCGAGGTTCTTTTCTGTTTGCATATCAAAGGATGTCCACGGAGTACTGATGATTTGCAGGATAATTAATCTTTCTGACTTACATGCTCACAGCTCTTGCTGAAGCTGTTCTGGTTAGTGCACCATTGACCTTCTCACTGACAAATTCATTAGACATTCTTCTATCTTCCTTACCTTATTTGATCTTTAAGCAACATTTTAATTTTTTTCTTACTCCATGCTTCTTAAAATAATTTAGACATATCAGAAAATGTTCAGTCATACTGCTGTAATAAACAACTCCCATATCTCTTTAGCTTAAAACAGGTTTATTTCTTACTTACATAATCTTGGTTCTTCTCAACATCTTTGCACTCCAGGCTCCAGGCTAATAGAACAAACTCATTGAGTTTTATTGCCAGTCATTATGGCAACGGGAAAAGAGAATTTGGTTACATATATGGTGCCCTTAAAGCTACTGCCCAAAAGTGACCCATCTCTCTTTCATTTACATTTTACTAGGTAGAAATCAGAGAGTCAAGTCTAATTTCAAGGGCACAGGAAGTATGGTCATTCCACTTAGGATTATTCTAGCTCTCCCCATATTCCTCTGATCCTTCCATCTCTGACTTGTTATTTTCCATCCACTTCTTAAGTCTGGTGAATCTCAACCATTCACTGTGCATTGAGTTAATCTGATTGTGTTAAATGTGCATATTTCATTAATGGGTACAACTTCTGTATTCTGTGTTGCATTTAGTAAAATATTCTGTATTCTATATTTTATGACAGTGGCACTGTCATAAAAACAACTGCCTAGAGCATAATCAGGGATGAAATGTGACAATGATATATTAAGGGCATTAGTAGTAGGAATATCTGTCCTGAGGGTAAGCAATAAGGGGATACAATGTCTTTAACTTTTTTTAAATAATGACAAAATTGATTTAAATTTAGTCAGCTTTTATTTTCATGTATTATCAATTCTAAATAATGTCAATACTAAAATATGTTCTTCTAAATAATCTTTAGTTGGTGTAAGTTGTTGATAATTGTGCAAGCGCTAATAAAATCTTCAAATCAGCACCTATTTTTAACTTATATTTAAACAGTGTGTTTTATATCAAAATTAACTCAGGGAACTCCCAAGTTATACAACCAGCTAGCAGTAATACTAAGCCCTGTGCACTCAGTCACACACATTCACTTCCAGAGTAAACTCTTCAAGTTTAGAATCACCGAAGCTGTCTTAGAATGAAATTTGGTATTCCAAACCTTTTGTTATCCCATATTCTTGCATTTAAGCATAGATTTAGACCACTGATAGCATATTGACCAAAATGCAAAAAACAGATCCTCAGTGGACTCAGTTCTTAGTCTGTATAATCCATTAAATTTGAATAAATGTATTAGTATCTCTGTGTGTATTTAAAATTTAAAATAGCAAAAGAAAATAAACTACAATGTGCAGTTTTTTTTGGTAAGAGCAAATGTTAGTTTACGCATGAAATATTTTATTGAATTTGATTAACATCTCAAATTTGAAATTAATTCTTTTTAATTGTTCATTTTTGTTTTACAACTAAAGAATGAATCAAGAAAATAATGATAATTACTAATTAATTATGATTTAAAATAATCTGGTGAGATAGAGAAGAATGAGCCCAAAAAATGATTGACTCTTGGTTTCAAATATGCTGGGTAGTCACTCATCATTGGTTTCTGCTTCTCCATCACTACCTCCCACAGCCAAACAATCTTAACTTTCTACATATTTTTTTCGTAATTTTCTCAATTTCTCTGTCCTTGATATATGGCTAGTGCTATGTAATTGTGGCTGCCCTTATTATAACGGATGTAATTTAAATGGAAGGAATTGAGGATAGAATGGCTTAAATGGAGTTGGATAAAAATTCATAGGGTAAGATAGTTGCAAAATCCTCTGATACTTCAGAAATGAAATTTTATATATTCAAATAATAGACTAATTACTTAAATGACATCTCTGTCTTGCAATTCTCAATTTTGTATCCTCGTTCTAGACTTTTTCACCAAAATACAGACCAGTATATCCAACTTCACTTAAATACAGACCAGTATAGCCTTCTAAGATCTCTGAGACTTCTCAAAATTAAATGTCTTATAAATAAACATTCTGAATTTCTGTTTCTCAATTAGCCTGTTCTTCTGAGTATTCCTCTATGTCAGTAAGTGGCAACCCAGTCTTTGTGGTCTTCAGGACAAGATCTTTGAAACTGTTGATTCAAATATCTTTCACACTCTCTACATCCCATCTGAAAGCAACTCCTGTTGGATCTACCGTCAAATATGTGCAGTAACAATCCAACTACTTTCCCATCCCTGCCTCACTGATTTAACCCATCCCTGTCATCTCTCATGTTGGTGGTCGCAATTCACTTTTAACTATTCTACCTCTATTAACATTTGCCCCCTACAGTCTATTCTCAGCCAAGAAAACAAGCTAAGCCCTTTCATATTAAGTCAGATTACATCACTTTGCCCAGAGTTCTCCAAAGCCTTCTCGGTTTACTTACCCTATGATACCTGAGGTGTACCTGACCTATTCTACTCTGCCACTTTGATCTCTCCCATTATTGTTCTTTCCCTCCGTTTTCTTCACAGTGAAATCCCTAACGTCCCTCCAGCACTTCAGGCCTGCTCCCTCCTGGGGGACTCAGCACTTACAGTTCCATTTTCCCAGAATATTCTTCCCAGAAACTCACATGGTTTGTTCAGATCTTAGCTGAAATATCACCTTCTAAGTAAGGTCTAATTAATATGCAAGCTGCTCTTTCCCATTTTTTCCATAGTCCTTATCACCGTATAGCACACTATTTTTCATTTGTTTATTTCTGTCTCCCCTATTAAAACTTGAACATCATAAAAGTAGGGATTTTTGCTTGTTTTATTTTTTGGCCTATTTCCCGCACCTAGAATAGTGTCTGGAACTCTTACTATACTTACTACATATGTATAAGACCTATATGATTGAGCGTAGTAAGATAGATAGAATTTATCTAGAATGTAATGCAAGACTAACCTACAGATTATGTTTTAAAGAGTAAAAGAGAAGACACTCTTTCTGAAATCTAAATAGCATAAAAAATATCTATTAAACCATGATTATTCTTATTATAATAGACAAATAGCAAAATAAAACATACTGGAATCCAGAAATGGAAAGATATGTAAATCAGAATAAAGCTAACATTAAGAATCAACGAGAAAAAAGATTTTTTGTTAGATGAATAGCCCACAATACTACTGATAATAACTAAAATCATCATTTATTGAGTGCTTATAATGTGCCAGTAACTATTCTTTATTCAACAATCTCAACAACCATGTAATCTAGGTATTATACATGTTAGCCTTATTTTTCAGATAAGAAAATAGAGGTAAGAGAGGTTAGGCCAAAAGTCATAGAAGTGACAAGGGATAGAACCAATATTTGAACAGACGTTTATCACATCCAAAGCCCAAGTTTTTAACTGCAAACACATACTGCAATTTGGGGGAAAAAAATTATATTGAAGTTTCTGCCACAGTCCTTACACCAAAAAGAAGGAAAAGAAAAATGATAATCACTATCTAACACAACAAAAGTGATGGAAGAATACTTGCATAATGTATTCTTTCTAATTATTTCTAATTATGATTTATAGCCAAAAACTGTGAATAGAAAGACTAATTGGCTTACCTTTCCACGTAAAAATGACCTGTTTTTAAAAAATGAATAACTAGAAGATATATATCAAATGTTTATTTCTCCAAAATGCAAACAACTTTTGTAAATTGATTAGGAAAATGATACATAATGACAATAGAAAAATATGCAGATGATTGGAACTAAAATTTATGAAAAGCAAATATGTAAAACAAACACATGCAAACGCATTAATCTTTTTCACAACCAAATAAAAGAGAATAAATAAAATCATGAATATTCTTATCTTCTAGATTGGCAAATATTTCTATGAATTATAGTATGTAATCTTCCTTTCAATGTGATAACAGTAAGAGTATGCATTGGAGACACTTTTTAGGTAAACAGGTTGATAATTATTATTAAGTTTTAAAATGTGTGTTCTCTTCAGTTCAGCAAATTTTGTTTCTAGAACTTAATCTCAACAGCATGATAATTCAGTGAACACATTTTGTACAATATTGTTCACTAAAATGTTGTTTGTAATAGTGACAAACTAGAAACAAACTAAATTTCTGTAAGTGTAAAGTTAGTTAAGTAAATAATGGCATATCAAAAAAACTCACTACTAAGCTGTTAAAAAGAATAACGTTTGTTTTTATTCATTGACCTGGAAAGTGGCAACTTTTAGAGGAAAACTAAAAGCAAGGTAAGTACCTGTTCATCTAATGCTAATAGTGGTTACCACTGGGTTAGGACTTCTAAGTGACAACTTTGTGTCTTATACTTTTCACTATGGTTGCATTTTCTATATGAATGACATGAGGTACATGATTTAAATAATAATTTGTCAAACTGTGTAAGAAAATTCAGATAAGGGGTAGATTTCTTCATTAGGAGATATATTTTCTTTTGTTAACTGGAAATTAATACATTTTGCCTTTTATAAAAGAAGCTAAGTATGTTAAAAATAAAAATGACTTTACTAAAAGTGAGGAAAAAATAGTTTTCTAGCATTTTATTTTGGAAAACAAATAAGTCATCCTATAATTTATATCCAATTGAATATTTAATTATTTTACTCTAATTTCCCCAATCTTGCCAAATTAACTTCTCAATTTTGTTCCTCTAAGGTGTATTAAAATATGTGTAAAATGTCAGTGCGAAACATAAATACCTGCAGAGACACATTAATCTAAGGGAATCAAGAGTTTCCTACCAGAAGCATTCCCAAAATAAGCTTAAAAGATGGTTAGTTTTTGTTAACATTTGGTTATTATTAATTATAAGCCAGATAATTCTTCTCCACAGAGAAATGATGTTAAAATTTGTAACCATTAAATATCACTAGCCTTACTTAGAATACTGAATGTTCCCCTGTTGGTGAAAGAAAGATCCTTTTATTGTTAAGTAAATCAAGTTAATCAGAGTTAAAGACTTGCTTCTTACCTTTCGCATTACTCTCTTTACAATGTGCTGACTGTGTTTATTTTAAAATAATTAAATCTAACAATCCAGTACATACAATTTAAACTTGCATATTTTTACAACATTGGTAAGAATTTGTATATTTTGAAAAATGTGAACTCAAAGAACTACAATTTAACTTCTACATGGCTTATTAAATAAAACAAGCTTCAAGTCATTTTACATTCTCTTAATTTCTCTCACCAGAGTTACAGTGAAAGTGGCCTTACGACAGTAGCATACACTCTCCATCACTTTTATGAGTAATATTAATCCCATCCAAGTTAACAAGATAGTGGATGTTTATAATGAATAATTCTAAATCAATTTAAAAGTAATTCTGTTATACATGGATCACATAGCAGATATTATAACAACAGAGTGCTTTCCCATATCGAATAATCAGCAGAATTAAAGTCTTGCCCCATGAGAAACAGACCAAATTTACTGTGAAATTGAACACAACAGTCATGAACACTAGTTGAGTTTAGTATTGTGATGCTATTGTTCACCATGACAGAAGGCGACAGAAAGAACCTTTTTCCTTTCCAAAATTGTTGAACTCCCACCAACAATCGAAGTAAATAAGTTTTAAACATATGTAAATGAGGATACCCTTGGTACCAGGAAATCACAAAATTGTCCACTTAATTAACAAGTCTTTAGAAAGACATGTTTCAGCACTATATCAACACTTGATAAACAGTTATCAATATTGTCTGGGGTGTATTAAAAAGAGTTAGGCTACTCAAACTGTCTTTATTATACCTTTTGTTTCTCCAACGCAAGACTTTTTTCTAAATTTTTCCCTTGATTTGGACTTTATTTTATTATCATTAGTCTTTCAAATTTTAAAAATCACAAGCTTAGCTTAGCATCCATTTTGACAATAATTAGAAAAAAGAAACAAGGTGGAGGGAAAGGAAGAAAGAAGAAAAGGAGAGGGAGAGAGAAAGGGAGGGAGAGGGAAGAAAAGAAGAAGGAACAAAGGATGAAAGGAGGGAAGGAAAGAAAGGCAGGAAGGAAAGGAAGGAGGGAGGGAGGAAGGAAGGAAGGAAAAAGAAGGAAGGAAGGAAGAAAAGAAAGAAGGGGAAAAAGAAAGGAAGGAAGGAAAAGGAAGGAAGGAAGAAAAGAAAGAAAGGAGGGAGGGAAAAAGCAGGAAAAGAAGGTTACTGAAGTAATTCATGTCACTTACTTTGAGAGAAAGAAGAATTGGTTAGGATTATCATCTTTCAGTAATCACATCATTAAAGGTTTGGAAACCTGCCTCTATTTCATTAAGAAATTTTAACAATTTTGAAATAATTAACATAAAATAATCTAGAAACAATGATATTTATATTAAATCAATGAACTTTAGGGTTATATCAAGACATTATAATTTCTAAAATGAAATGCTTATGCTGAAAATTAAGGAAAATCCTTTGACTGTTTTTTAAATTGTTTTTCAGTTTTTATAGAGTTGTGTATCTAAGTTCTGATGCAAACAGATGCCTGGAATTCCCTCTATATTTTAATATACATCATGTCTTCTGTTACTCAAAATTACTAACTACACTTTTCAATAACAATTATTGCATATTAAGTAAATATGATTATTTTATAATTTTTAATAGCATCACTAGCAGCTACAGTAATTATTAAAGGTAGATAACAAAATGTTCCATAGTTTTAGTGAATTAGTCAGCACATTTCTTTTTAAAGTCTTGCAAACCTATAGAAAATATGTTAGAACACCAGTTCCCAAAATGCTCCAATAGAAGGTAGAGAAAATTAAGATCTCACAAATGAATTTTTTAAATATCCATAATTACATAGCATTGTTCATCATTGTTTAAGAATTCATCCTTAAATTAAATATGTTTTGATATCTTAGTAAAAAATAAAAGATTGCCTCTTCCCATTTTAAAACATATATTAGCAAGCAGGGCAGGGCAAGGAAGCGGGGGGAGCCTGATTCTGTAAAAATGAGGCATCTACATACTGTGTTTCCCTGGCATGCAGGAAAATGTCCCTGCATTTCCTAATGATCGCCCTCTTGTGGAGATCCTATAATTTGCACCTAAAGCTGTGTAAGGAGCACAATTTGGTCAGCTGTCTGGGCAGCTTATCTTTTCTGAAGTATTCTTATAGATAATGTAATATGCCTTGTACCAATTGTCAAGCTTTTTGTGTAAGATTAGCTTAATCTACTTATTGTACTACAGTAGAAATGCAAAATATGTACTATAGTGATAATCAAACAGCTGGTTTTAATATAATTGTACATTCCTGTACATTCACAATGCCAGTGTTTTAAACTTTTTAAGAAGACTAGAGCTTTTACATATTTAATACTTCTTTCTTTTTTACATAAAAGTTATTTAAAAATGATTGAAATCATTAAAACTTTGAAAACAGCTATTGAAATGTCTACTTGAGAGGTCTCCCTTAATCCATTTCAAGTTTATCCATTGTGTGATGGAATAAACCATAATCACTGATCAGCTTTTTTAACTTAACATGTATTCTTTCGCAATTTGTGTTCTTTCCATTTATGTAAAAATTGGTTTAATAATTTTATTCCTTGACTCTCTCTCTCTCTCTCTCTCTCTCTCTCTGAAGCGTTTTAAGTATTTGTACCATAAATAGAAACCTTAAGTATGTGACCTGGCAATAGAAACTCCTGTTAAATTGAGAAAATTGAGAACAGACAGCAATACTCCTCTTTAGAAATCTTAACAGCCACACTGTCCCTTCCCAGAGCAATTGAAAAATTCAGCAAACAGTGCCACAACATTTTACTATTAAGACTGAGAGGACATATTAGCTTCCTCTTAGGTAATTTGGTGCTTTCTAGAGAAGTTTAATTTTCATAGTGGCATGAACTGAAAGAAAATATTAAGTACTTAATTTTAAAAATTTAAATCGAATTTGCCATTTACTTAATTTTAAGTAAACTTGAAAATATTAATACTAAGGAGATTTTGAACTGAATACAATTTTTATCCTGCAGAACTATGGTATGGTCACCACCCATCTGATTGCCCACATTAGCATTAGTACCTTTAATTATTTGTTACAGGGAAGCTTTTGAGGGATTTCTTTGGGTACAATATCATTATCCTCTGCACCTGGATAAAATTCCACATAGCAACTTATACAAGAGCAAATCCATTTGTTAATTACCTAATTGTGAGCTACTAAATGTCTACAAAGGTATTCTCTTTGTCCTCCTACTTTCAATGTCTATCACATTAGCTGGCCGATAATAGGCTCTTATCAGCTATTTGAATAATGAATACATTAACAAATAGAGAAGTTATTAAGGCTTTCTTCTTCATCACTTTGGTTAAAATTCTAGACATGACTTTGCTTAAAAAGAAGATATGCTTAATTCCCTTACCATTAATTAACCAATTTGCTGAAATATATAGTAATGAAGTTATGTCTTGAGGCTAACTACAAAAGATCTAAAGTTTTATCTTTATATACACTTTCTTAACACTTGGGTAAGCAGAGTTTCTCTTGTCTTCTTCCACCTGATTAAAACTATCATATTTTGCTACTTCCTAGCCACAAAAGCAGAATTGTCCTCATCCTCTGAATCAAGAAAAAGGTGCTATCCCCTGTTTTGGTGCTATTAACTCAAAAATTGTGGCAGTGACAGGCCCCCAGAAGCTCACCACTCTCTTAAGTATTGCAGCACCTTATCAAGGAGAACTCCTCCCTGTTCTCTCAATTTAATTCTACTTGCCCAAAAAGGAAAAAAAAAAAAAAAAAAACATTCTCATGCCTAACCTTGCCTATCCGCCCTTTACACTGAATCTGAAATCAGGTCTCTTTCATGAATCCAAGGGAAACTAAAACTTAACTATGCTCAAACAACATAAATTAAATCAACATGACTCATCATGTTCTAATCACATATGTTAGTGTTTCTAAATTTCTGTGGATTAAGATACTTTGCAATGATCACATCAGAGCAAATACCTTAAACAGAAGTGTTCACAATAACTACAATTAAATAAGTGAAGAAATTGTTTAATTCTAAGCACTCAAATTATATCAATGATTTAAGGGCTCACTTTGTTCATATCTATAACTAATAGGATATTGAGTTTGGTAGGTTTTATTAAATTATTAGTGTTTATGCCTTTGTGAGTACTATGTTATTAAACAACTCTCAAAGTGTACCTTTCTCAAATAATGCCTCTTGGTTTTGTGCAAAAAAATATACCTTGAAATCATGTTTCTAAGTAGAGATATAAAAATGTTAGTAACTATTATTCGCTATAAATAAATCAATATTTTTATGCTGAGTATAGCTTTATATTAAGTTTAAATTTATCATTTTATGTTGTTTGACACTGACTTTTTTCTCTTATTAGAAATTAATTTTTCTCTTAGCAAGATTTCAGATTTTTTAAACTTTTCGATCAGAATCTCAGTAACTAAACTTTACTGAATCCTCTTGTTTGCTGGACACTGTCTTGGGACCTGAACACGTTTTCTTCTATGGAATGTCTGATGTAGTGGGTAAGAGCACGGATTCTGGAATTCAAAGTTTTCAGCCCCAAACTCAACTCCACAATTTAATAATCATGTAAATTTGGACAAATTATTTAATTTAGCTCAACTATAATAATAGAACATATAAATAAATTTGCTGTGAGAATGTATCAAAAGCATTTGAGGAAATTCCTGGCCATAGAAAGCACTCACTAAATTTTAGCTCATGTTTACACTCACAACAGTCTGATCTGTTTTATTATCCTCTTTAAACAGATGAGAAAACTTAAACAAAGGAAGATAAAATGACTTGCCTATTGCCACACACACACACACACACACACACACACAAATGATAAAATCAGAATTCAAATCTAGCAACTGTCTAAACTATGCTTGTAGGCAGTAAACTATATGACTTCATAATAATCCAGAAATGTTAAAGTCTTTACGTTTTTCTTCTAGAGTCAGTCAGTACAATCAAATTAATCATGGCTTAAAGCTCAAACTTTCAAGGTGAAAAACACTGTAATTCTACAGACTAATGTTGAGACTAGAGTAACCTAAGGAGTGATTTAAGGCAACAAAATACTCTTTCGTAAGAGTCAAATACTCGTAGTTTGGTTCAGAACCATAACTGAAATTACTTTCATGAAAATATTTGTTTAGTAGATTTTCTCCAAAGATATCTGCTCTAGATAAGAATCCTGAGAGAATTTTCTTTTATCATAGAGTAAGGTAATACTTCTGAATTCAAAAGTCCTTCGGTTGCACAGTCAAAGTCTTTTTTTCATTTACAGATTTCTTTAACCTTGATTGTGCCATGCAGAAGATATTCAAGTGCTGAGTTTAACTTGGATTGGACTACAGTTTCCTACCATTCCCCAGTGAGAAATTTTTCAGTTAAGAATGAAATTAGCTGTTTTGAGCATACTGCTAGAATATTTTGGTTGAGTGTTTATTTCTGTTTGGCCCTGATTTGTTACTCTTTGAAACATAAACTGCTTTGCAGACAGTTTATTTGCAATTCCCAAGTAGGAAAACATGATAGGTCATAGATAGATAAATATAGACTTTACCATCGGAGATATAGATAAATAGATACAGATATAGCACAACAATGAATTACTTGCAAAAATTTTCACAAACCACTACATTTGAAAATAGTATCAAAATATTTAATATTTCCCCTTTAACATTTTTATTTCCTGCCTATGAGCCAGATATCTGAAACCCTTTTGTTATTTCGGTTTTTTTTGTTTGTTTGTTTGTTTTTCTTTCCTGATCACTCTTCATAAATAAACTTTTTTTTTTTTTGAGACAGAGTCTCGCTCTGCAGCTCATGTTAAAGTGCAGTCACATGGTCTCAGTTCCTGCAGTTTCAACCTCCTTGGCCCAAGTGATTCTCTCACCTCAGCCTCCTGAGTAGCTGGGACTACAGACATACACCACCACATCTTGTTAATTTGCAAATAAATATATGTTTTTTAGTCATTCAAAGTAAACTAGAGGCATTTCCCAATTTCTGTATAAGGCATTCCTAAAGGCGTCATTAGAAATCAACTGCATGATGGCAGATCAATGTACTACCTGAAATAAGGACAGTTTCATTCCTCAGGAGCTAAAATGAGTTCAACCTGCCTCTCCATATCATACAAGTCAGCATACAATGAGACAAGAGGCATGGGAGTGAGAAGGTGTTAGAGAGAGATCTGAGAGTAACGTAGTAAGACACTGGTGGGACAGGCATAAATATAACTAACTGGGATTTTTCCTTGGTATGAACTGGAATTTGGAATTTTAAACCACATTTGAGGCTCTGGATCATTTTCCCTTACCCACTATGAACATTTCTACATTTGGCCTCTTCTCTCTCACTTCATTAATCCAAAACTCTTTTAAATATTTATTTTCTTCTATTTAAGAAAATTCATTTTCATATATGTGGTGATTATCATATATTGAACTTATCACAATTGAACTTATCACAAGAATTATTAGGTGTTATCCTTGTAAAAATGCATCTTTTCTTCCCTTCTAAAATTTCTACTTTGCACTCATACATATATATGATTTGCCTAACCTTTAAGAGGTATCATGAATTTCTAAGTATAGATGATATATGACTTTTCTGGATGGTAAAGTTACAGTATATAGATGAATTGACCTATGTAAATTTAGTCAGCTGGGAATAGGATTTCTGTTTATATGGTTAGAACAATTAGTCCTTCTAGCTGTGGAATTTCTTTTTAGCATCTTAGATTTATTTATTTGAATGAGATACATCATTGTTCAAATGGTTAAGTAACATTTTAATTTCAATTGCTTAAAAATCCTTGAGTTTATAAGGACATGTTAAAGTTAGCTTTCTAGGTAATATTTTCTTTTGTATATTTGTAATAGTGAATGATAATAGAAAAATAAGATTGCCATTTCACCATAACATCCCATTTAAAAAAATGATATTAATAGACCCTAAAAATAGTCTTGACTAAAAGATCGATGTAGGCAATTGGTAATATAGCATTAAATGTCATTGTTGTTAATTATCTTATATCATTTAAGTATTACAAACTTTCTTGATGTTACATCAAAATGTCTTATACTTTCCCAACTTGATGAAGAAGCTATCCTTTCCATACTGTCACAAAAGCTAGATTCCTATGAAATGAGCCAAAGAATTAGATCCTTCATCAAGGCATGACATGAAACTTTAGCCAGTCAGTTTGCAAAAACAGCTAAAGGTCTCTTTTGTGTTCGTTGCACCACTGTGTCAGCTTTCTTGTGCTCGCAGCTTTGGGCTTTTCCAAGGAAAGCCCCAAAGAAAGTTGTTACCAGCATATATTCTACAGTTCACAGACTCTCAAAAAGGACACATTAAAACAGTTAGAATCCCCAGGGCAAATGGGGAGATTAAGTAGCCTTCTCCCTCAACAGAAGCCCCAAACAGACAAAGCTGAGTATTGTGTATTCAGTACACTATCTTTTTCCAGAACTGAACTCTACTATTGTGCTCAAAGATTTGAGTTTACAAAGTGTTTGGGGGCTTTGCATAACGGTTCACTGGCACCACCATTGACAGCCATCTGAGTGTGGAAATTTTTTTTAAAGTCATGATGCCCACCAAATGATTGACCTATTATATTAATGCAGTGACAGCATCTTAGCATGAAGGGGAGGACTGGAGAAGTTTACATCAATAACTATAGCAGCCTTCTTTTTCACAAGAATTTAAGAAAAGCAAAAAAAAAAATCATATCCAAAAAATTGTGTACTTTAAAACCTATATTAAAAGAAATATATGGATATTTAATTATTAAAAATGAATGGATTTTCAGGAAAATATTTTTGGGACATTGTAAGTCAATTTTCTTCTCTGGAAGTTGTCAGTGCCCCTGGTTTCAGCATTTTCATGTAAGGTGAGGCATAACTCTTCAACTCTAAAATTTAAATATGCACTGTCACCTCTGGTCCCTGATTTGTGTGGCCCTATCAGAAAGGCTTTTCTTTGAAGGCACTATACTAAAATACATCCCAAGATATACTACCAGTTCATGGTCAGTACTCTAGAAAAGGTTAAGAGAAAGTTGAATATTTAAATAAACAGAGACCCTTAATTACTCTAACCAACTAGGGAGATACTGAACTTATTTTGGTCAGAGAATGTTTCATCTAAACCTTTTTAATATACCACCTGGAAAACATGAAGGCTGCATGAATTAGCATGGCCATGACCTTTCCTAAAATTTACATATTACTTACTCATTTCATTGAAGGATCAAACATGTTTTAATAGGCATTAATAGTAATAATGCTTTATGTAAATGTGTTTTTCATACATCTTGTCCATTTTTATGCATTTTTTTATACTTAAACTTTATTTCGCTATAATTTAAGACAGGATTTTAAATGTTGAGAAACTATATTAGAAACTGAAAGATAGTCTAGTTTTTTTAAATTGGAAGAATGTAATTGCATTTCTATCTTTGAAGTTTTATACTATATGTTAGTATACTTAAATTTCATATAAATTGTGAACAGGTAGTAAAATGCTTTATTATGTGAGTGGCTAGAAACACATACTTTCATGAACAATGAGGAGATAGCTCTCAATTTCTCAGTGCTATGAGTAGTGAATTACTAAATGACTAATGAACTGCTAGTACCAAAACAACTTAACTGAAAGTTAATATTAAGAAACGAAAAGGAGGTTTCTGAAAGTTTTTCTTAAATATGGTGACTTATATGATGATTTAAATAATATCTATGTAGCATATCCATATCAAGAATTAGTAATAAATTTTGATTTTTAAACATGCACTTAACCCTTTAACATTTTTATGAACATGTCACTAACATTATCATGTTTATATTCTTATTCTAACTTTTTAATAATATATATAAACTTTTGAAACAAGAACATATGTCATATTTATCATAATCTGAAGTTTTGGTTCTGAATGTTTTTTAATAAAAAACATTTGATACTGTGATATTTTTATGTGTTCATTTTTATTTAAAATACAGATTCTAACTTACTGTTCTGACCATCCTTTAAACAAAATACTCTGGTACTTTTAAAAATGTACTATCATTTCTATCAATGTGAGTTTCTTTGCAAAATTACATTGAGATTATTATGTTTTTTATTTTATTTTTTTTCTCACCCTGTCTTACGGTGCTGATACATTGAGATTAACAGGCACTATGGGTTTTCTTTCTGTTTAACATTAGTCACTTTGACTTAAATTTAATTTTACTTTTACTGGTGATGTTTAATTTTATACCAGATCACAAAACAATGAAGTGGATATTGAACATATTTTATTAAAATACTGCAATTCCTACAGGAAATTTTTGATGAGTATTGTTCTCAATTTGCCTTACTGTGGACAAAGCAAAAACACTGCTTGTTCAATTTTGGCATTACAGTAGTCTTTCAGCCCACTTCTTTTGACTGATAACTACTTTCAATTCATTCATTAAAAGTTTTGTAATGGCCTTATGAGATGGACTTTGCAATTATCATTTCTTTAGAAAATATTCATGCCAAAATGTCTTATTTAAAATTCAATAACTTTTATGTCTACATAGTCTATTCAGATAATTAATTTTATTTTTGGAATTTTAAGTTCTAGAATTTAGGTTTGAGAATTACCATGAGTTTTATATATGGATGTCTTTTTTTAAAAATGTGATTTTTTTTTTAAGTCTGAATGAGCTTCACATATATATTTTTTTCTCATTCTTTTTTAATGAGTCTCAAAATTCTGTGACAAATTTTTGGTCAAGTTGTATCCATTAAAAAGTACATTTTTCTAATAAATGCTTTTACTCTATGCTTCAGTATTGTGATATTTGACAAGAGTTAAGGATCAATTATCTCCAGATCAAATGTCATTTTTCCAATTTCTCTACTAAATATTAGTTTCATATGTACATAGTCTCCAACTTACATAATAATGTGAGTGCACGATTATACTCAGAGTATGTATGTACATTTATAACCATAACTTCTAAGATGATTTCTATTTTAAAGAGCTTGCACCTGGATAATAGTGTAAATTGAATATAATAGAGTCTTGTAAGGAGAAAGACAATATTAGAGGGGAAAATGTGAACTAAGGACCAAAACACCTGGATTATAGGTTTAGTTATGTTGTGTCATAAATGATTGATCTTGAATCTAACATCATTGATTCTTTGTTTCCCTTCTGTAAGGTAATGATTTTACCGCTGTCTACTATCATAGGGTTGCTCTTAGGCTTAAATGTAATGATACGTGGCAAATGCTTTATAAACTGTTTCATACATGTTCTAAAAGTGCATGCTATTATTTTTATTTGAGATTATATTTTACTACAGTATTTTCACACCTAATTTTGAGTGATCCACATTTCCTAACGTATTGTTTACTTGTTGACTACAAGACCTATTATGGCTTGGAAATCTAGCAGCACTAGTGCATATTGGAACATCCCATCACCCTCTGTTGGTTGGAATGTGTAAAATTTGTATGCAATCCTGGATCTTTTGTTTTTAATCATCTGAAATAAGAATGTTTTGATACTCAACCACTGAAGTCAACAGAATGTGCAGATTGACCAAAAAAATGCCCATTGTATATTTTAACTCTACTTAAAGGACAGAGTATGTTGTAGCCACTAGAGGGTACCACTTACATATATTGAACAGGCCTATCTTATATCCGAGAATAATTATTTTAACAGTTTAGTAGCCCTTCAATTATTTAACCCCATTCACATGCATCCATAATTCATACTTTAAGTTGAAAAATTAATATTTGGAGTTTATATGTTTAGATAAAATATGTTCCTCTATCACAAGTGTATAATACAAGCTGATCATGACAAAGTTAGAAAATCCCTTTTTTCATTTTATTATCCTTCCTTCTTTGTGGTTTCAAAAAGCAGCAGCATATACATTAGAATCACAAAGATAAGTAGTCTTCTTTGAGTCCAGAGATGAATCACAGAAATCACGGACTAACCTATATGCATGCCATGACCCAGTATTTACAATGCACGTTCATCACTCGTGATAACTAGCATTGAATAGTTACTACTTGTCATACACTGAGCTATAAGAATACAGTTCTTCTTACCTACTTCTTACAGCAATCTTATAATGTCAGTACTTAGAGAAGTAACTAGCACAAGATAAAAATTTTAAGACTGCAGAAAAAAGATTTGGCTTTCAGCATTTGGCATGTCTTTTTAACTTCTCTTTTTGTGACTTTTTGGATTCTCCAAATTCTATCTTTAAATTATAAGCCTACTAGAAACATCAAATAAAACATACCTTATGATATTTTTCTCCTGAAATTTAAGAAACACTTTGCATTCAAGGTGGTTGCTCAGTTAAAATATACTTAGCTGAATTATTCCTTGCCTGACAATATAATAATGCATATAAGAATTTTTAATTTCCTGTACAAAATAGTAATGTGACAAAATGTGTATTTCAATTACTAAAATTATGTTTCCCTGATAGGAAACACTGTATTTTTTGATAATGAAATATATACATAGATCATTCTGTATATCTATATACACAGGTCTGTGTATATAGATGTATACATATATGTGTTTATATGTATATGTTTGTGTCCATGTGAGATTGTTTTAACTTATGTGCCTCATAGGATAATTAATCTTCCACCTTTTCAATTTTATTTTGACAATTCTTTTTCCATCCTCATATAGTTCTAGGAATTCTGTCTTAGAAAGAACACTCAATATCGTGTATACATAGAAGTAGAGAATAAACAGTGGTTGTCAGGGGCTGGAGATGGAAAGTAGGGGAAATGGGGAGATGTTGGTCAAAGAGTAAAAACTTTCCATTATAAGATGAACAAGTTCTGGATATCTAATGTACAAGGTGAGTGGCGATGGATGTGTTAATTGATTTGACTGTGATAATCATTACACAATGTATACATATACCCAGTCACCACATTGTACACCTTAAATATATTCCATCTTTATGTGTCAATTAAATATTTAACAATAAAAGAACAAGAAATAAACAAAAAACTTCACTACATGCATTATAGTGTAGTCACCATATCCATTCACTAAGTGAAATATAAAAGTGAAATATGACTAAATATGAAAAAGTATCTATTCTAACACTCTAAACAAAACTCAAATTTCCTTCTACATTATCTATTGGTAATAAAAGGCCTCCAGCCTCTGCTTATCCTCCTCAGACAAGGGGATCACTGTCTCTTATTTCAGTATGCTCTAATTCAAAGACTCACTTGAAAAGTCTTTCCTATATTTTACAAATCTCCCTCCCTAGAAATTCTACCATTTGACCCTCAGTTCTCCACCAAGTGCGGTATATACTATCAGCAAGTCACTGTAGGTGGTGTTACAATGTAGTACTTCCACTCTTTCAATAAATCCCCTGAAAAATTATGAAAGAATATGAAACTAAGCCTCATACTATACTCCAGATATCCCACCAGTGTAATTACATTTTCTATCTGCAACTTACCAACTTATACGGTTTCATTTTAAAATTTAGTTTCCCCGTTTCTTGAATTAAGACAACCAATACACTACTGAGCTTGAGTTTATTATCTTAAAGCCTCTTTTTTTCCATGAGAAAACAGTTTGTATTTAATGGTAATTTCTCCAATTACATGTAAAATAATAGAAACAATATAAACAATAAAAATAAATTTTACGTATTTATAAGTAACATATATGCCTATGTATGGTCTTGTAATGATTTGTTTTATATAATTAACATTTAGGTAGTCCATGCACAATTCTAAGTTCTTTATGGGTATAAACTCATTTATTTTTTTTACAACCTTATAAGATGTGTTATTATAACTGAAGTTTTACAAATGGAAAACTAAGCATAAAGAGATTACATGCTTGCTCACGTCCACATAAATAGCAGTGGCAGTTCTGGCTTGTGGCCATTTGATTCCAAAGTCTGAGTTCTTAATCTTTATACTGTACTGCCTCTTGTTAAATATAAATCACACAATGTTTCCAGTAATATCAATTGTCCAAATACCTTTATTTTCATTTTTATTATAATGAATTTATGTGGTTATACTAGACAACATAAATTATACTATAATTATATGTTATACTATAGATAGCTTGTGTCTTTTTCCAAATACTGTCATGCCTAGTGAAACGCAATGAAGCTAAAGCTACTAATTCTTCTAACGTATTTCCAGATAACCTCAGAATTCCTTTGGACGTCATTTTGGACTCTGAAATCGAGTTCTAGGTTGATCTAAACTACTCTTTAGACATGGAGACTATTTCTTCTAGCACACCCCCTTCACTCCTACCCAATGCACGACTCTGTTCCTTGGTACCACTGCAAAAGCCCGTGTTAACTATGACAGGATCCAAGTTTATCAGCCTACTCTAAACACCGTTATTTGGTGTGACCCCAGAAAACTGCCCACACTTGAGTGATTACATGTACCCTAACGTAAATAGAAAATATATATTTTATTACTACTTTACATGTAATCAAGTTTCTCCAAGCCATCCCTGAAATACAGTAAAATTGACTTGAAAAGGTGATTAAAGACCTATATGTATAGAATTAAGAGTGATTATTTTCTTTCAAATTCATACTTATGTAGAAAGGTATATGTTTACATCAGAACTCTGAAGGTTAGGACACCTCAGTTAATCCTTAGCACATTTTCAGTTCCCCTCTTCACCCTGGTAGGTTTTTACTGTATAAATATTTGACAGGGCATGATGGTGATATTAAGTATGATGATGTTACCAAATGTAAAGTTGATGAGACATCTTATATAATTCCCTTAAAAAGTCATGATAAGGAATCATGACAACTCCGAGTAACTTCTCCCTTGGTTACTAGCAAACTTAAAACGTTATGGAAGTTTCTGTGAATAGTTATTCCTTGTTAACATTCTCTATCTTGTGTGTGAAGAAGAAAAATCACGATTAAAGTTTTCTGTTTTACCATATGCTATGATACACTATTTATTATAAAATAGAAAATGAAGTGTTTTAAACTATTGATTTTTTGTATTTTCATATTAGGAAAAATATTTTATTTGGGCTACAGGTTTTTGTGGCATTTAGTAGGTAGTTACTAAACAGCAAAAGCACACATTTTTGTCAAGGTCAGCTTAAAATAAAAGAGTGTATGTTCCCAAGTGGAATGGCTCATGCCTGTAATCCTGACGTTTTGGGAGACCAAAGCAGGAGGATTACTTAAGCCTAGGAGTTTGAGACCAGCCAGGGCAACATAGGGAGATTCTGTCTCTACAAAAAAAAAATAATAATAATAATAATGATAACAACAATTAGCTGAACATGGTGGCATGCGTCTATAGTCTCAGCTACTCAGGAGGCTGAGGTGGGAGGATCACTTAAGCCCAGGAGGTTGAGGCTACAGTGAGCTCTGATCACCATCGAACTCCAGGCTGGGCAATAGAAACCCCATCTCAAAAATAAATAAATAAATAAAAATTTCAAAACAACATATGTTTGAACTTGACAAACCAAACTTATTAACTAACCTCTCTTCTTCAAATGGCATTCATGTATATAAAATCACCTTCTGCATTTATATACACTTTGTCTTTAGCAGTATCAGTGCTGAGAACCAGGATACCCTAAAACAAAGGTAAAAATCATAGATAGGTGAAGCAATGGAGAGCACCTCTAACTCCAAGGTGCTTGATTTTGATGTTATCCAAGGTTTGAGGAAAAGAAAAAGGGTAGGATTTTTTTGTTGTTTCCAAATCTTAAAAGGATCTCAAGAAATATAATTCTGCGTTTATTTTTTCTAGTCTAATAGATAACAATGCAATCAATTAAAGAACAATGAGATTATATTTGAAGAATAATTGTTAAATAAGGGTATCTATAAATTACTGTGGAAGCATTTTCACAGAACTCTTTTGCATTTATTTCAGGGAAGAGAAATATTAGCATTGTCTTTCATGTTTATTGCTGTTATATATCTAGTATCCTGCTGTAGGAAAAAAAAAGAGCTGGATGGCAAACTAGCACTTGCAGCAGACCCTTGTTGAATATAATCAAGGCTCCAACCAGGGAGCAAACATACTGTCACATTCACTGTCTTTCTGTCATTTTCCAATGATCTACCTTTGCAAAGCATTAAAAGCACAAATGTGTTCAGACAAGGTTAGACTGCATAAAGCAAACTCTCTTTTTGAATGCTAAGAACTAGATTATTTGTTCTCTCTTTTATTGAGCTCTCTGCAAACTGGTAGCATGAACTGAGATCATATTTTTTTTTAATCTATGTTCTGGCTGAATATTGATTATGTTCTTTCAGTACTGTCCATAATCTCATCTTCTATCAAAGACTGCATGGTAGATGAAAGGCTCCCCACGGTACTGTCCTAAGAAACAGGCACTGTCTTGGGATAATTGGGAAATATAACTACAGAGACCCTGAGACTGGCATTTTAAGATTTCATTTCTTAGTATTCTTGATGGTTCTCATATCCATTTAGAGCTCTCCCACAGATCTTAGTTTTAGCAACACTTCTGTCACTCAGCCTCTACAAACAGTATGGCCTCATGCAACTAAGAAATTAAAGACTTACTGAGAAAAGATAATGTATATCATTTTCTAATATACATTAATTTCTATAACTTTGCTTTTACTAAAATGGAAGTCACCAAAAATATGAGCACGAATCTGTTTAAATTTATTTTAAAACCAGATGGTCTCTTTTCCTTTATAAGGAACAAAACTAGCAAACACACTACTTGTTTAGAATCTAAATGTTATTTTGCTGTGCAGTTGGTTCCATGCCATTATTTAGGCAACAACTGTAACAACATTTCAGGTTTATTATTTTGTCAGTTTTTAATAGAATATGCAGTAATCTAATCGGCTGTTAGACATTCTTCTTTCCTTACAATTATCTTTCCATAGGAATTTATCATATTTGGTTATAGTACATAGATATTCACTAAGTTACCAAAGAAATCTAGTAATACCCAAGGCAGATTAGCCAAATTTTGCATTGTCATTGACTTAAATATATATGTGAAATCATATGCTTCTATAATAACTCCATGCTTTCATGGGAGAGAAAATTAAACCAAATAAAGATGAGCAATATAATTCCATTAAGATATAGATGGTTATATTTATAACTTAATATGTATTAATTATTACACAGTCAATAAACTGATTTCAAATAGATACAGTACATAAAAATTTTATCCTGTGGCCTAAGCCAATAATAATTGGCAATACTGAGTGGTGAAGAATGTTTCAAATCCATATCCTCAAACTTTAAATATTTACAGGAGCCAGGCAGAAATATAGACGAGTGAAACTGACAAAGTCCAACTCATAAAGAGGTGGTGAACATTGTGGCAACCTTGATCAGACATAAACTGTCAATATAGAGCAGCTCAAGTTGGTTTTAAGCAACAGTGAAAAGGTGGAAATGCAGGCCTGTCACTTCTATATTATCTTATTTTTTTTCACATCCACCCTCCCAAAGTAATATATACTAATATTTTCAATGTGTGAATTTTTTAATGTTTGAAACGAATTCCATGTTAACTTTTAAAACTTGTATGCCAAACTAACACGTATGTCACCTGAATTCTTCCATGATCAAAGAATTGAACCTCTGCATGGAGTTTCTATGACATATCTAAGACAATCATGTCATAGTTGTCAGAGTAAGGGAATTACTCTGTATATCCCCAGAGTTCTAGGGAAATGCAGAGAGCAAGGAGTGATTAACGCTTGAGTATGTCAACATGAAAAAATCAGGCTACTTCTAAATAAAATGTGTATTAAATAGATTTAATTTATTTACAAAGCATACATATTTAAGGTTAGCAAAGCCTTCTTGTAGAAGATGTCTTTGGAGTGAACCCTTGAGAGATTTTAGGTTGCCAAGATTGAGGGAGTGAGCAGTTTCTGTAGGACATGACTATTGCAAAACACAGAACGTTTTCTAGACTAGAAGGTAGCTCTGAATTTTTCACAGTAGATTTAATTATTTAATAATGGAATACAGAGAATAATCATGTAAATGTTCATCAAACATAATTTACCAAAATAATACATACTCTGCCCTAAAATCTCTGCTGCTAAGAACACAATGGTAAACAGTCATGGTGTGTGTGTGTTTGTGCGTGTGCACACGTGTGTGTGTGGATGGGGTACAAGGATTACAAATTTACATTACATAGAGCATGAATAGCAAGTTGAGGAATCATCATAAAATCACTGAAATTTTTAAAAAAATAACCACAATAGAGAAATTCCCATAATTAAAGATATATAGGACACCCACTGAAAAGAATTTGCCATAAGAAGAGTACAAATAACACAACCAAATGAAACGTTATGTGAGTAACTCAAGTTTTAAAAAGCCAGAGCACCCCTAGTCCTGGAGTTATTGGAACAATCTTGAATAGGCCATAACTTTATCTAATATTAACTTAGCGATGAAAGAGAAAGAAATTACCAGAAAGATACATAAAACCTATATAGAAATACAAAATCTAAAGAAGAAAACCAAAGTGATAAGTAAGGAAGGATGAAGTAGAGAGTGATAAATAACGAAAGATGAAATACGGAGTGATAAGAAGAGAGGATGAAATACATACATTTAAAAAAATCAAATAAAATGTTTACATATGATGATTATAATTAAAATAAAATCTGTATGATAGATTGATGAGCATATCAGAAATAAATGAAAGGGTAAATTGAAAGTAATAAAGCCAGGAGAGCTATTGTATAGCATGGTGACCACAGTTAAGAATAACACGTTGTATGCTTCAAAATTGCTGAGAGAGTAGATCTTAAATATTCTTACAACAAAGGCAGATAAGTTACGTGAGGTAATGGATATAGTAATTAGCTGGATTTAACCATTTAAAAATGTATACACATATCAAAACATCACATTGTACACTGTAAAATATACAATGTAATTTTTCAAGTATACCTTAATTTAAAAATAAAAAATAAATTTTAAAAGTCAATATAAAAAGAATAATTAGCCATAGAGTCAAAAAATAGATAAAAGAGCAATTAAAAGGCATTAAAGATAGAAAAGCATTATAAAACATATGAGTATGGTGGCTGAAACAGATGCCTGAGAAACACTTTTTAAGATAATGGCTAAGAATTTTCCAAAGTTAAAGAAGTACATGGCTCTTCAAACTAAAGATACTCACTGAGTCCCAGAAAGAATAAAATAAAACAAAACAAAATAGTTACACATTACATAAACAAGCAAAAATATAACAACCTCACAAATTACTTCCCACAAAAAAAAAAAAAATTATCCACAAAGGACGGACAACTGACAGTTTACATCTTTTCAATACATATCACAATCTCATTAGCAAGAATACATATCAGAAAACATTAGAATAATGTCTTCAACATGCTGACAAAAAAAGTCTGTAAAACTACAGTTCCATACCCAAGAAACCCACTACTCAAGAGTAAATGTGAAATAAATACTCTTTATTTTACAAAGTTTTTCACTTACATAGATTTGCAGAAGGGACTACAATAAAAGATGGTCCTTACTTAGAAGAAAATTGAAGGGCTACAATCCAAGGAAATTAATTATAATACATTAAATGAGTAAATATTGTATATCCAAATACCTCAAATAATAATAATAGGAACAACTTTTTCAGGGTGATAAAGTCGGAGTGGGGCTATCATACTGGATGACAACAATATAAAAAAATGAGTGACTATCAAGTTAAGACATTCAAAGATTCTTCTCTTTCACAGGAGAAGGTCAGAGGTATTGGTTTTTTAAGACTTTGTTAGATCAGATACACATCTTTTAAAAGTAGTCAATAAATAAACAGAAATAAGAATAACCAGTAAATGGATAAAAATAGTATGAATAACTTCAAGACCAGTTGAGAAAAAAGATGAGGAGGGAAGTTAAACTTGTTGAATTAATAAAAGATTAAGAAAGGGAGAGAAAAAAAGAAAGAAAAACATAATGAATAGGAGATAAAGTATAAGATTGCAGGAACATGTCCAAGTTGCAATAACAATATTACAACTATTATTTTCTGGGAATTGTTCTAATATACTGATTAATTCAATAAGTAACTACCATGGCTATCAGACTTTTGTTTACCTATCAGAAAACTGAGGCACAGAAAGGATAAGAAACTTGGTCAAATTAACTACTAAGTTGCATAACTAGGTATGAATCCAAGCACAGTCTAGAGGCAGAGTTTGTTCTATAACCACTTACTGCTTCTCTTTGCAAATGGAAAAGGAAAGAATAGTTTTAGATGAAATTTAAGCGGTAAGCATAGGCCAAATTTTTCAGGACTTTGTTGATATGTCAAGAATGTTGGCCTTAATCTATGAGCAAAAGGAAGTCATTGTAAATAGTAGTAAATAACAAATACTTTGAAGAGAAGAACGTACAGAGAAGTTGAAGATCATGATGGCAGGGTACCAATGGGTGTGATGAGCAGGGGGAATTACAGGACCATGTTCAGGTACATAAATACAAATAAAGAATGGGATGAGGTTCATTCAAGTACATCAAAAAGTTAAATGCTACACAATCTGAAATGACAGGTTCCAATAAAATAAATCTAAATAAATAAAGACATAGATATATACATACATGCATACATAAATTGATGATCTCAAGATACAATTTATATGAATTGAGGACTGGAAATATTATTAACAGAAATGAAAGGCCCTAATTTGCATCTGCTAAACACAAATATGGGCATATTTAAAATCTATGTTGAATTTGGGATGTTAGTTATTCTGAAAGAGATACTCTTTAGTAAATTAAACATTAGAATTTTAATCTCAGAAAAGATAAAGTAAGCATTGTTCTTCTTTGAGGTGACAAATTTTTTTAGGGAAAAGGAATAGAGAAAAAAAGAATCTAAAAGAAAAGAGCATGAAGGTCATAAAAATTTAGGGTAAGGGAAGAAAGAATGTGTATGATAATGGAAGAGAAAGGAATTTTTAAGAAGAAAAGTGAAGCTGACATTGTTGGCACCGCAGAAGTTGAGGAAGATTTCCATTACCACTGGATTAGAGAAGTAGAGAAATTGGTTATTTCAGAATAATAATTGAGAAAGTTAGATTGGAAAAATTTAAAGGGCTGATAGGTGATGATTATTTTTTTAAGTGTAGACTATTCTTACTGTAAGTTTAGCAATGAATTTGAGACCTGTTAGGTAGATAGAAAGTCATGCAAATAACTTATACTGAGAAAAGAGAGCAAATGGAGAATTTGAGATAAAGAAAAGTTACCTGATGAGGTATAATCATGGAGTGGGGAGTAGATTTAAGATCACCAAATAAAATACACAAGATTATAGATTTGTTTCAGGAAATTCTATATAGAAAAAGAGAAATTAATGGTATAGTGAAATAACAAGGTATATAAGAAACAAATTGAAGATAGCTTGGACAACCACATTTCAGTCAATTAAAGTAAAGCCAATTGCTGGTAAGGAAGATAATTACTTTGAAAAAGAGTAACCTAACCATTTCATGGTTAGGAGGAATACAGGTGAGAAACCTATGTTTCTGCAATATCTGTAGCAACATCCATATCATTCATTGCATAAGAAGTTTGTTGAACTGGGTAGATGGAAGGTTTGGGGAGAGGAATCTGGGCCTTAATCTATGTATTCAGCATAGGTACTTTGGTTAGCCAGTCTTCAAGATTACCCCAAAGAGCCCCATATGGTGGTGAGATTTATGTCTTTCTATAATCCCCTCCCATATTGTATCAGGGATTGTTCATGTGGCCAATAACATACAGCTGAAGTCGTGGTAAATCACTTTATAAATTAGCTTATAACATACTGTCTCATCGATCTTGGGTGCTTTCTCACACACAAATACTCTCTTTTTCTCTCGGATCACTCACTCTAGGGGAAGTTGGCTGTAATATTGACAGTATCCCTGAGGAGAGGCTGACTAGGTAAGGAACCAAAACCTGTGGCCAACAGCCAGTAAGGAGAAACCAAGGCCAGCCAGCAGCCATGCAAGTGAAGTTAGAAGGGAATTACCCAGCCACAGTCAGCCTTCAGAGGGCTGCAGTGTCAGCCAACAGCCTGAATGTAACCTTGTGAGTTACCCTGATCACACCCAGTCAACTAAACCACTTGCACGTTTCCAACCTTCAGAAACCATGTGAGATAAATGTTTGTTGTATTTCTTTAGCTGCTAAGGTTTAGTTTAATTTGTCACACAGATAGATAACTAATACAGGCATTATAATTCTTTCTCATTCAGTCTTTAGATAATTTATTTTGCCCTGAAAAAAAAACTGAAAACAAATCATTGTTGAACTTGAAAATACTGATGGAATCTTAGGATCTATGTGGTATAATCCTGTCATTTTGTAGAATGTGACCTGAGAGTCAGACAAGTTGAATCCGTTGCCCAAAGTCACATTGTTTGTAATTGACAGATTCAGAATCTTACTTCAGTTCTGTCTTCAAATTCAGTACAATTTTACTCTTCTGTTTAATAATTATAAAACTAATTTCATAAATAATACCTCTTTAAAAGCATCATTAAAGTTGTAAGATTTAAAATTTTCCCTGTGGGATATTTACCAAATAAACAAGTAACCCTGTATCACTTCACTGACTTGGTTTTATTTGTCTTAAGACAGTTTCTATAACGAGTTTAACACTCATTAAAGGACCTACTTGCAAAGAAATAATCAACTTTTTTTTACATAAGTATTACCTGCTCTCCTGACTCCTTAAAATCATGAAACATGTCTTTCTAATTGGAAAAACTGCAGAGTCACAGAGCATCTGAATTAAAATTAATGTAATTTTCCTGCCTTGTGTGCCCACTAAAATTTTTCCATGTATAAAAGACTTGTAATTCACAGCAAGAAAAACACATTTTTTAATGGTATCTAGTCAGCTCTAGAAGCCTTTTATGCATTTCCTGGAAATATTAAACAAATCATAAAGACTTTATAGTTGTTACTGTTCCTGTACCACTTACTGTTCTTTATCATGCTTGAATCCCTACCTTCATTCATCCAACTTTGGATCAAAGCTTCTCCTTTAAACATATTCCAGCCAAATAATCAGTTATCTGCTGAGAATGATTACAGGATTTCCAGGCAGGGTAGGGTTCCCTCTAAAATGTCATTTCTGCCTTATATCTTCTTGAATAATATTCCTTCAAATGTGAGTGACTGTGAGTTTCAAGTGTCTTTCAGAGCTCATTATTATGGTAAAAAGAAGAACAAAGAGAGAAAGAATGTAAGTGGGAACCTCGTGCTTGCATTTTTCACTGATAAAATCAGAGCCTGTAGAAGAGTTTTCCCTAAACATTTTTTTAAATATCTAAAAAATAAAAAGTAAAAAATACTTTGGCAGTTTTGTTACTATCACGTTTGTATTTTTACTATTATGGCAATGACAGTGTTCTCATTACAAAATGATTATTTGTTTTTCAGTAATTTGACTAAAAGTACCAGAGCAGCATTTTAAACCTTTTTTTTGTAAAATAAAATGCAGATAAAGAAAATGAAAACAAACAAATGTATAACTTAGTGAAAAATTAAGAGAACTTCCATGTAAGGTCCTAGGTCAAGAAATCACGTGTTGCCAGCCATTTGAGAGCCCCCTCCATGTGTGTCCCATCAAAGTCACAAACCTCTCCAACCACACAAAAGTGACCTTGATTTTGGCTTTTTCAATAATCATTTCCCTGCTTTACTTTATGATCTTATCACCCAAGTATCCATCCTTAGACATGTTAGCTTAGTTTCATCCATTTTTTAAAAACATAATGTATTTTGAGCTCCATTGACCTACAGACTCTCATGTTGTAGTTCAGTATGTTCCTATGAACTGTGTATTTTCTGTAAATTGATTCTGAATTCAGTAGATTCATTAAGCTCACTTTATATTCATTTGGCAAGTCTATTGTCTTGCAAACAGAAGGCACATAATGTCTGGTTTCCATTCTTTATAGATGTTAGCTGCCTAAATTTATTAATTCCTTAGGGGTTGAAAAATTATAATATTCTAGTTGTATTTTTTAAGTAGACTGGCTGAAATAATTTTTAAAAGAGAGACTTACATCAACATCATCTATAATTTTGCTATGTTATAGTTTGTGTAAGGAAAACAGATTATATGTTAAGTCCTTGCCTTTTATCTAACTACTTTTTAAGACAATAAATTGTTTCCTAGTCATCTTCAGAGGGGAACTAACTAGAACTTTTGAATGGTTATGAATTCAGATTTAAATATATTTGGTAAGTATCAATCCTTTGTAAATCTTATCCTTATTGAAGCTTAAATTGTTTTACCTTTGATTGATAGAGTCTTTTCAAATTGGCTCCTAAAATCTTTTGACATGAAACTGATGATTTTTGGTAACTATCTTGTTGTCTGGTATGTTAAAATGTTCCAGACTCATCTTGTACATTTTGTGCCATAAACCCCACCACTTTTCCAAGAAGTCCTAGTTTCCTTTATTGGGAAATTATGTTGAATGAGAAAATCCTGACACTACAGATGCTCGCAGACTGGTCATTTTTTTTTTCTAGACCTTTTTAGTGGGGAGAACTACAATATATTCAGGGGTTATGCTGAGTCTTTTCTACATTACAGCTGTGTCTCCTCTCTTCCTTACTCAGTATCTTGGTTCTCAATACATAGGGAATGACAGAATTAGAATATAGCACTTAATAAATACTAATTTGTTTTATGCCATCTTATACACACACAACTGCCTCTTCTATATTTCTTAAGGCATCATTTGTTGTGGTTATACACTTTTGTGTTCTTTCCATTTTAGTTTTTGTTTCAAAAATGAGTTTTTAACTCCACCTTTTAGAAGATTTTATCCTAGCTTGCTAGCTTCCCACATAACAAGTGAGTCCAAGGGATTCAGCAACTGTCCCATCGGGAAAAGCAGCTCTTAATTTGAAGTTTGTAAGGTTTCCAATTTGTCATACAACTTCCACCCAATCACAGAAAGCTTTTTCTTTCTTAATACTTAAGATCACAGAAATGTCCCTTCTTAATACACTTCTACACTTACTGAAACTTTTACCCGCAATACTTTTCAGTCCCCTCACTGTCTTCAAGCTTTTACTCCTAATATGGAGAAATACCTTATGTATCTGAGGAAAAAACATAAAGCCCAGTGTTTCTGTAGGGGAGTGAGTATTTGAGTATTAGAAAGTATGAGTTTTAGAAAAGAGAAAATGAAATGTATCTGGGACCAGATGCTTTGTCAAAAATTTGGCCTATTTGGAATGAGATAGTAAGCCAAAATGGACTTTTTGTTCAGAGAAATTGCGTAATTTGATTTCTTTTAGAAACAGATCACTCCAGCTCGGTGAGGTGGCTCACGTAATCCCAACACTTTGGTAGGCCGAGGTGGGAGGATTACTTAAGCCCAGAAGTTCCAGACCAACCTGGGCAATTTAGTGAAACCTCATTGCCATTAAAATGATTAATTAAAACATAGATAATTCTGGCTGTTTGTATCAAGAATAGACACTAACAGGGCGAAGTATAAGAAAAAAATTAGAGGGACTTGTTATAGTCAGTTATAAGCCTTGGGGTTTATATTGCTTAGCAATCAGGAGATGAGCTGGAAAAAGTACAGCAGACTGAGAGGAAGCAGTTGGAATGGTACAAAGAAAATCGGAGTACACTTGTTATGTCCAGGTATACAAGTACATAAGGAAAATCTCTGTGGAATACTGAAAAAGTTGCTATTTTTTACAGACCCAATATTTTGAAATGTGTAATTGGCCATATAATAACTGTATATATTTATGGGGTATAGCGTGATACACTGTATGAGGATCAAATCAGAGTAATTAGTATATCCATCACTTTAAACATTTGTAATTTATTTACGGTGATTCAAAATCTTCTCTTCCAGCTCCCCTGAAGCATACAGTATTTTGTTATTAGCTGTAGTCACTGTACTGTGTAATAGAACACCAGGATTTATTCTTCCTGTATAACTGTGACTTTTTACCTGTTCACTAACACCTCCCCATCCTACCACCCGTCTTTCCTCCCCAGTCTCTGGTAGCCTACATTCTACTCTCTACTTCTCTGAGGGCAACTTTGGCAGATTCCATACCTGGATGAGATTAAGTGGTGTTTGTCTCTTTTTTGCCTTAAAAATCTTTAATGTTTTCAAACATTTGCCAATTTCTAATTAGCACTCCCATTAAAGCTGACTTCAGGATACAAATAGTTTCATAACTGTGTCACAAATGTCCAGAATATTTTGCAATTAGCTCTCTGGAGCTGCGGCATGCTGGCCTAGGACACCATTGGGTGTCTTGAAATCCACATAAAAATACTATTTCAAGGAGGAAGAAATGATCAACTGTATCAAAGGCCAAGTAAAATAAGGACTGAAATTTACCACTGGATTTAACCATGTGAAAGTCATTGGTAAACTGAAGTAAGTCCGTTTTTTTTTTTTTTTGGAATAATGAAAGCTAGAGCTTACTGAAATGTGATTAAGAACAAATGAGAAGAAACTAAAATATAGGAAAAGAGAAATGAGAAAGTCATTTGAGGGCAAGTCACAACAGCAAAGCATTATCTTTTTAAGGTGGAAGAATACTAATGTTTTTGTATTCTTATAAGAATTATGCACTTTCTTTTGAAGAAATAGTGAGAGAGAGAGAGAGAGAGAGAGAGAGAGAGAGAGAGAGTATTGCTGGAGCTATCTTCTTAACCAGCAAAGAGGAGAATGGGAGCAGGAACACAGCTTCACCTGTTTATTTATTTTATGTAGCTGTGTTCATAGTTCTATGCCAAAGTTGAGTAGTTGCAGCAGAATCTACATGGTCCACAAAGACTAAAATATTACTTTCTTGCCCTCTACAGAAACATCTAGAGGACAACTGAAGGTCATATTTTTAGCTAGGGACACAGAACTCTTCCACTATCAGGATGGAAAGCAGAGTGTATGACACTGATGGGGTTAGGTTTGTATGAGTTGGTAGCTATTGCGAAAGCTTTTTTTTTATTTGTATCTATTTTCTTAGTGAAATAAAAATCATCATCATCATAGTGTGACAATAGAGGGAAGAGATTGTGGAGGTACATGGAGAAAGGAAAGCACACTTCTTTATTAATTTGAAAGGGTGAATAAGCCATTTAAGTTAGTGGTCAAGAATTTGAAATAATGGCAGTCAGCATATGATTATATACACTCTCCAGCCACACGCAGCTGCGTGGATGCCAGTTGTGTTAGTTTGAGGTTCCATAAGAAGCATATGCCAATACAGAATTAGATGTACAGGAGAATCATTAGGGCAAATACCTGTTAGAGAGAAAGAAGAGGGTACCAGAATATATAGTGATCTGACCCTGATATGTAGAGAAGGGAGGGAAAAAAGGAGGACTGTGTTAAGAAGAATCACAGATTGTAGCACAGTTCCAAAAAAAGTTTCGGTCAGCATGCAACTCACCCACTGGAGAAATTCTGCATTATTATCACTGTGATTCTCAGTAAATGGTGGAGCATAATATTTATTTTGCAAAAACAACGATAGATTTAAAATGCAACAACTGTGCCCATCAATTTCTTCCCTGCAGCAGAAAACTGATTGGTAGATAGTAGACTGAGAATATGATTTAACCAGAGATTGCCTCCTATCAGAGGAGTAAGCAGAAGGAGAAGGGGATAAAGGTTTTCGCACATATGCAAGGAAATGATTATAGTGAAGAAACATGAAATAGGAAGGAGTTGAAGAACGAGAGTTGTGGGAGGCACACTGCAAATTATTTGGGGGTAGTGGAGGACAGTAGATTGTTATTACAGCTGGGGGGTCAAAGAAATATTAGAATAATTGAGGAAGGAAATTATAAAGATGAAAAGTGGTAGAGGAAGAAAAATATTGAATTGAGGTTATACGGGTGTTGCAATTACTGAGAATGACAAAATCTAGCCTTATAACTGAATTTTTAAAAATCCAAAGCATAACGAAAAATAACCAGAGATCAGTAGATGACTGCCACAAGATGGCATGGTGAGCAGTGCAGTTAAAGACCTGATCATCAAGTCCAGGGGTTTAATTGGAATGGATTGGAAGCATGAGGAAAACTACCCAATGCTTAGGCTAAACAATACCAAGAGTGTGAAAAACAACTGCGTCTTGGGAAGGTTGCAGGGTAACCACATATGGTTAAGAAAAGACCCAGGTATCAGTTACACCAAGAAATGAAGGTAATGTTTAGAAACAAGGTTGTTTCTATTTAGCTACTAGATGGACCAAAGATTCCAGAAGTTTCCATGGCAAGACTTCTAGTGTTGTTAAAGTATGTATGCCTATCTGCCTTTCCTTTGGCAGTGGACATAAATACGCTCTTACTTCTGCCCATGAGACAGAGAACATACTTTTTGTCCCTGCCTCTGTTGCTTCATACTGCAGTCTCCTCATCTTCCTTCTTCTAGGAAGCCCTCATGTGTAGGGCTTAATGTCCCCCATGTGCACAAGGTTTCAGGAGGAGTGAGAAAGTGATGCAACATGTAAAATATGATATGAGACATACTTTTTATAGTGACACAATCATTGTGCTATTCATTCTCTGTGGTTTATTTCTATGCTAAGTATCTGTAGCTATGTAACAAATCACATCAAAAAGTAGTGGTTTAAAACAATAAGCACTTATTATCTCACAGCTTCTGTGGGCCAAGAATTCAGGTACTGCTTTGATCTTTCTAAGATATTCACAAAAGAATGACAGTCCTGCCCTCAGCTTCATCTCCAGACTACATTTTCCTCATAGTGCCCTGGATCTGATCTGCACTCCAAAGCCATTTCTGAATTTTAACATTGTTTTCCATCTGTAGAGACTGAGGATTTCCAAAAGTCTTGCCACTTTTTGTTTTCTACAGTCCTTCCTTCAATTTATCTCATTCCTCTCACGTTTTATTATAAGCAGCAGGAAAAAAACAAACAGTACCTTTCACACTTTGCTTGGAAATCTCCTTAACTAGATTAGCCAGTTCATTAGGCACATTTTCTACATTCCACTTTACTGCAATAGTGTTGCTACATCCTCCCACTACATAATAAACATATTCCCTTCCTAAAGTTTCCTATTACATGCCCTCACCTCCTCCTGAGCCTTCACCAGCAGTAGCCTCAATGTCTAGGTTTCTAACAGTCTGTTCAAGGCAACTTTTGTGTCTTCCATTATACTCACCATTCTTCCAACCTCCACCTGCTGCCTACTTCCAGAGTTATTTGCAAACTTTCAGTACTTGTCATGGGGGCCTCTACTTCTAGATATCAAACTCTGTATTAGTTATCTACTGCTGCATAACAAATTATCTCAATAATTAAAAGCTTATGACAAACATTGTCTCACAGAGCATATGTGATGGTTAATACTGAGTGCCAACTTGATTGAATTGAAGAATACAAAGTATTAATCTTGGGTGTGTCTGTGTGGGCATTGACAAAAGAGATTATTAACAGTTGATACTGTTATCAAATGTTAACATTGATAACATTTGGGTGAAATAAGACCCACCCTTAATCTGGGTGTGTGCCAACCATTCCACTGCCAGGGAATATAATGCAGGCAGAAAAACATGAAAAGGAGAGATAGGCCTAGCCTCCCAGTCTAGATCTTTCTCCTGTGCTGGATGCTTGTGATCGTGTTAGTTAATACTTATATACAGTTTATAGTTTATATATAACTTAAGCTTCTTTATTTTCACTGGCTTTTTAAAGAAAACTTTAATGTGTAGTTATTTATTTTGTGTTTGTTCTAAAAATATTCTTCACATTTTATCACTATTCTTATGAAAATTAGGAGAATGTAAAAGTTAGTTTTGTTGTTAGTCTCTTCATGGATTGCTTTTTTTTTTTTTTTTTAGATGGAGTCTCACTCTGTTGCCCAGGCTGGGGTTCAAGTAATTCTCCTGCCTCAGCCTCCTGAGTAGCTGGGACTACAGGTGCACACCACCATGCCCAGCCAAACTATGCATATATATAGTTTACATATATATGTATACACACACACACACACACACAGACACACACATATATATATATAAACATGACCATGCAATATATTTTCCTATAAGTTCAAAATTTGGATATAGCTTAGCAGGATACCTTTGACTCGGAGTCTCTCACAAAGCTGCATTCAAGATGTTGGCTGGAGCTGAAGTCATCTTAAAACTTGATCAAGGGATGACCCTTTTACAAGCTCCCTCAGGTGGCTATTAGCTGTCTTCAGGGTCCCACTGACTGTTTGTTAGGAACATCAATACCTTGTTAAGAGAGACTCCTCATAGAGCAGCTCCCAATGTGGCCACTGGTTTCCCTCAGAGTATGTAAGTGAAGGAAGAAGAGCAAACCCTCAACGTAGAAACCACAATATTTTTGAAACCTGATCTCAAAAGTGGTATCCCACTTTTTTACTCTATTCTGTTAGACGCAAGCCTAAACTAAAAGAGAGGGTTTACAAGGGACATAAACACGAGAAGGGGAGAATCAGGGAAGGCCGTCCTAGAGACTACCTACCACAATCACGCACGTTCACAATGGAGGAAATGGTGACTTTTAATTAAAGTTTAGTTAAAATAATAACATAATGTTTTCCTCATCAAAATTCGTAAATCTGTTGTGTAACATTAAGGACCCCCAGACCAGAGAAGGCTTTTGTTCCTACCATATTGACCAAGAATTATTTGGAGAAATTGGAGAAGCTTAATAAATACTGGGTTTACCACAAAGGCTAGTTGATTAGGATAGATAGAACTCATTTAAAATTGCCATTTGGTTAATATATTTGTAGGGTTCCCTACAAATAGATTTTTTATACAAAACAGCTGAAAAGTCACATTTTATGATGCAAGAAAGTAATTTTTTAAGTATAGATTTTTAAATAATTGTTAATTCTCCATGTTTAGTCATTTTGGTATAGTGTTATTTATATTGCATTTCATATCTATATCATCTCTATATAGATCTATATCATCTCTCTGTATATCTCTATGTGTTTCTCTATAATTATTAAGGTGTACTAAGAACCAAGAAATTTAACCTGGAAACTTTTGCATAAAGCACAGTTAATTTGATAATTTTGAAGCTAACACAACAGATTATTAAGATTCTTTATTTTCAGTAACTTTTTAAAGAAAAACTTTAATGTATAGTTCTTTATTTTGGTGTTTGTGCTAAAAATAGCATTCACATTTTTATTACTATTATGAAAATTAGAAGACCTGAAAATATTAGTTTTGTTGTCTCTTCATGGATTGCTTTATAGGAATTCTAATTTTGCTTTTAACTCAGGATTTTTATTATTTATTTTATTTTATTTTACTTTTAGGGGTTTATTTTTTATTTTGGCATCATTCTTTCATTTCAAGGATTAGATCATTTCTTTCATAGCACTTCATACTCTTTCAAAGAACTATTCTTTGCTGACAGCCCAATTCATATGACATGCTGGAACAGGTGAAGGTAATGGGAAATAATATTTATGTTTCAGACAGGGGTGCAATAATTTGTTTCATTTATTATTTAATATAATGCTTTGAGTGTTTCTATTCTCAATTTTCAAAAAAAAAAAAAAGGGGAGGGGACTGAGATGTAATTATTTCTTCAGTCAAGTGGCAAATAACATCTAGATAAAAAGCTGGGTCTGATATATAACTCTTAGGTATCCATTAAATTTTTTAAAAAAAGAAAATGTCAAAAAGCTGTTCCTTTATCTATATGCTTATTTAGTCAGACTTTCTAGTTAAGTTATTTAACTTTTTTTTAAAAAAAAAAAAAAACTGGCTATTTCACTATAAAGTTTTAGTTTCCCTTCCTCCAATTTCCATACTAACTCCCATAGATAGATACTGAACAACAAAAATAATAATATAAGGTCCCTTCTCTCAAATAGCTCACTGCACTTTCATGACACTTACATTTATTATCACATTATTGGTTGATGAATTATCTCTGAAAGCAAATTATAAGTGTTTTTGTGGAGGAACCATATATTATACTTTTGTATCTTCTAGAATACAATAATGTAATAAATGCTATAATAAATGAAGCTACTTTGTCATTGGCTATTAAATTAAATGAGAGAAATATTTCAAGGAACTGGATGTAAGATGGTTTTAGATATTACTTTTATTTTAACTCATTTATTTAATAAAAATAGAACAAAGGTGCAAATGGCTTCCTCCACATTATGCAGAAGAAAGTTAAGTATTTTTAAAACATCGACACCAAGCTTCTCCAACCCACTGCCCACAGGCCATACATCACCCAGGATGGCTTTGACTGCAGCCTAACACAAATTTGTAAACTTTTTTAAAAGATTATGAGAATTTTTAGCGATTTTTTTTTTTAGCTCATCAGCTATCATTTCTGTTAATGTATTTTATGTATGGCCCAAGACAAGTCTTCTTTTTCCAGTGTGGCCCAGGGAAGCCAAAAGATTGGACACCCCAATGCACTACTACCCCAAGTACTATTTCTCAAAGTAAATTTTAATGCAGCCATATAATAATTACTTTTGTAGAACAAGTTTTATAGGTGAATTATTGTGCAGAATTCTACTGAGAGATGTACCCATTCTTCTCTGTTCTATAAATACAAGGCATTTTAAAGGAATTATTCCATTAGAGATAAAAAGCAAACCTTGCCCTGAAAATATTACCTTGCATTTAACTTTGGAATTTGTAACCCTCTAACAAAAGTTCTTTGTTTGCCTAGTGTAGTGGTAGGTGGTTGCTGTATGCATTTCTATACTTACCATTTGTTATCAACTTAGTTTGACAGCTTAAATCTAGCATAATGATGTGGAAATATAAACAAATGTTAAATGTACTTTTGCATTCCAATATTTTTCCCCTTAAATCTTACCCTTAAAACTAGTCCTTTGCAAGAAATACAGAATCCAAAAAGAGTTTTTTAAAAAAATATATATGATGTCATTTTATATATCTAGTAGTCCAATTTGACACACTGTTTAGGTTACCCTAAGCTTAAACCAACTTAGATATGAGTTTTGAACTTTAGTGACCTCATTGGCTTTCCAAAGGATTGTTTCAATAAACAGATGGATCACTTTCCAAAGAGAATTTTTGTAATTAAAAATACTCATTAAGATCTACATATGATTTCTATGCCTGAGAAAAGCAAGTTCTAAAGGGATAAAACTTCAGACCACTTGAGGATATAGAATTCTATGTTAAATTGACTTATTAGGGTCCTTTTATTTTATGTGATTTGTTTTTTATACTGTATTAAGCTAAATATCTGCAAACCTCCAATTATAGGTTTTTTGGAAATATTTGATGAATTGCATCTAGTGATTCTTATTGACAGTCTTCTTGAGCATTAGGCAATTGTGTTTTTTAATCTGTTATAAAATGTTAAATTAGTGTAATTTTTTGGATTTCTTTTATGATAGTCTCAAGAAAGGGCAGATGTTAAAAGACATGAATAAAAGAATTACATTTGGAAGCTTTTATGTCATGAAGTAAAAATTAACAGTATGGTGAAAATACAATTTTATTGTCTGAATTTGTCATTAAGAGCATGAGAAAAGTCCATGGGGAGAAAAATTTACATTTAGCAATAAAATAGTGCTTTAAGAAGCAATTATTTTGAATTCAGATTTTGTGATAGAATTTTATTTCAGTAGTGCCCTCCTGATGCATCAAAAATATGAGCTGATTTGCTTATTTTAGGAATCATCTGTTGTCTAAATTAGATCATAGATATAAATACTTATCTTAATGCATATTTGCCTAGAGATTCTATGACAAACTTTTCATTTTGCACATACAGAAAGTTTCAATTTGATAAACTGATAAAAGAAAATGTATGCTTGAAACTCCACAGAATTACATTTTAGAAATTTGGTATTATCTGTTAGATTCAGAACATCACTGCCCTCAACTTATAATATTTAACTTTTTACTGGAAATTACAAAAAAAATTATTCTCTTCATTTATTGATTTCAGGAAGTAGAAAGAACAAGGATTTTCATGTCATGGATTAGTTTAAAAGCAGGCTCTGATCTTTGTTAGCTGTGTGACTGTCATCAAAATATTTACCTTTCTGACCCTCACCTTCTTACTTCAATTTTTCATTTTTAAAAGGACAAAGACATGTTAGAATGTTATAAATATTAAACTGATATGTGTGAGATGTTGCATTTGTGTGTATGTGTGTTTATGTATATGTATAGAATACTACCCAGAATATTTTATCTGCTCAAAATATTGTTGAATAAATGAACAAATGAATGAATAAATTGTATGTGTGTTTACATATATATATGGGACCTGTATGTATGTGTATAGCTGATGCTTCAAACACAGACATGCTTAATAAATAGTAGCCTTCATTCTTTTTTATTATTCTGGGGAATGATATACAGGTGAATCCAAAGCATTCCAAAGTCTCAGTGCTCTGAGTGTTGCCTTTCTGGGGTGTTACCAAACAAAGCCAAGGGGAAGAGAAATTGTTCATGCAATAGTCTCACTTGTCAGAGTTGTTTACTTCTGTCACTGATATGAACAAAGAACTGAGAGAAAAATTATGTCTATTTCCACCACCGCAGCGACTGTGAATATGTGGCCAAATATTTGGCCATGATAGGGCCTCACATTCCCAATTCCAGTCCAGAGGCTGGTGGCATGTTTAACGTTTGCTCAGATACCACAGCAAGGTTGACAGCATTCTTACCTTCCATTTATGGAAAGTAAAATATTAAGGGCTGTCTGTGTGGGATAACCACATGAACCCATGCAGAGCATCTCCTTTTGGAAAAAGCAGATCTGTCCTTGCAGAATTTAGCTAAACTGTACCAGCATCAGTGCTTTGAGAACAGAAAATAATTCAAAAATATAACCATTAATTAGATATGCATAGACAGGTAAAGAACATTCTATGGGATTGTAAAAAGAAAAAATGTTTCTGCAACACAGGACTAATAATTGCTTTTAGATGCCACCATTTGAACTTTCAGATAGAGGCAATACTTCACAAATACTTACATCTATTAGATTCAGTTGAGGAAATGGAAGAGAAATCCCCAAGTCTTGGGTATACAAAGATGAACAAGATGTTTTCCTAGTCATTCAAGACTTCACTTTACAAATGAAAGAAACAGACACATGAGTAAAAGTAAAAAAAAAAAAAAAAAAAAAAAAAAAGAGAGAGAGAGAAATATGGCGAGTGCTATGTAAATGAAAGTATAAGGGATTGTTGGACTAAAAAATATGCTGACTTCCTTAAACTTATTCCTTCTTCTTAGAGTAGTGAGAATAGTGATGGAAGCAGTGGCATTTAATTTGGTGTTTACTACTTCATGAAAAACTGTGAGAGAAGCCATAAGGAAAAACGTGTCCCCAGCATGGAATGGTGGAGTAGGGAGTGGTATATGAAAAGATTCTGGGACCTAATTGTTCAGCCAAGGCTTCTGAGGAAGTCAAAGAGGGAAGTCAAAGGAGTGACTTAGGCTGTGAAGGCTTTGGGCTAAAGTGTCTGGAATTGTTTGTTTGTTTGTTTTTGTAAGCAGTTATGAGATATTGAAGTTTAAAAGGAAGTATTACATAATTGAATGCTTTGTGTTGAGAAAATAACTGATTCAGGTGATCAAGAGCTAGGAATTGTAGTTAATCACTGGAATGACAAGATAAAAACTAAATTCTAGTGTAATTTTAGGGTGCTTTATGTCCACAACAAGGGGTATAGAGTAACACTAATAACAACAGCAGATACATATAAAATATATTTAATGTCATGAGAGAGAAGAGTAGAAATGTTATGTATATAAGTAATAGCCAAAACAACTGGAGTGCTTATATTAAAAAAGCAAAAATAAATGGAGTTGTGCTTTTGGCTTGAAGATAAAGATACAACTTGACCTTTGGTGTTATCCATTACATGAATAGGCAATTTCATCCTTTTTTTATGTTTTATTTTTTTGAGATGCAGTCTCTCTGTTGCCAGCAGATACGATCTCTGCTCACTGCAAACTCCGCCTCCCAGGTTTAAGTGATTCTCCTGCCTCAGCCTCCCAAGTAGCTGGGATAACAGGCATGTGCCACCACGCCTGGCTAATTTTTTGTATTTTAATAGAGACAGGGTTTCACTGTGTTAGTCAGGATGGTATTGATTTCCTGATCTCGTAATCCACCCGCCTCGGCCTCCTAAAGTGGTGGGATTACAGGTGTGAGTCACTGTGTCCAGCCTTCATCCTTTCTAGTAAATTACTTTTTGTTTTTAAGATTATAAGCTCTTAAACGTTATATATTACATTTATTGAAATGGTATGAGTCATTCATTGATGATTTAGAACTTTTGCGATGATAGACTCATGAAATGATATGAGTAAGTCAATGACGATTTAATATAGTTTGTGATGTTAGAGCTGACAAACCACATTTTGAGCGATTATCTCATTTGATCTGCACATCATTGATGTGAGGTATGTCTCCGTTAATAGAGATACCATGTAGCGCAAGATGTACTGAAGATTATGGAGAAAGATTTAGGAGAATCCTGATCTCTTGCCACAGTAATTAGTGGCCAACATTAGCACTTCCTAGGGTACTTGGGAAGTCTCTTTCTAAATAGTTCTTTGAGAGCATAGATCAGAAAGAAATTCTTGTGTTTCTCCAATTGGTTGTAACTTGTTATAAATATCAATTTAACTTAAATTTTCTATAGGTCAGAAAGACAATCATGTCATTATAATGATGGTTATGTATTGAGCGTTTACTGTATATCAGATAATTTATATGTATTAGTATCTTCATTCCATCCATATACCAGTCTTGAAAGGAATCTATGGTTGTCCTCATTTTACAGATGAGAAAACTGAGATTGAAGCTAAGAAAAAGGCGTAAGATCACTTCGTCCTTAAATACAAGACAGATTTTTAAATCCAGTCCATCTGAGTCTAAAGTCATGGCTATTTCTACTGTTAGCTTTTCCTCTCTGAAAGGTAGTACAATATTCCCTAATCTCCTGACCCACAGATGACTGGAATCAACAACTCAATTCTAAAATTACGTGACACTTTAATGCTGAATTTCATAGGGAAAATGTAAGGGCTTTCTGCAGGGAAAATACAGTCCCCAGAAAACAGTTGAGAACTGGATTCCACAGTGAAATAAAAAGAAAGCAATAAAGTACTTCCATTGTTCCTCTACGTAGGACGATTATCTCTATTTTTTTGAAATAGATATTAAAGCCAATTCTCTTTAGAAACTTTTCTACCTTAACTTTGCTAAAAGATATAGAACATCAGACCAAACTTATCTCTGTACATTATTTCTGGGCCATTGTCTAAAGTGAGACTTTAATCATTGTTCTTCCTGTGGTAGGATCTTTACACACCACAAACTCACAACTGTAAGCTTGGCTTTCTATCTGCTAACAGAGGAATGCTTCTTGTCTCCATGGAGAGAAGGGAGCAGCCCCTATGTGGAGGCTGCTGTCTGTGTTCATTCAGGTCTTAGGGAATATAGCCTTTTCTGCTCTTGATACGGGCATGTGCTTATGAGCCTTTCTCCTTGGCCATAGGAAATACTACGGTCTGAAACTGAGAGTTGGAAATGTAGGATTTCACTCATGGCATCATGTCATATTGCAAAAGTCATTTTAATTTAATTTAGTACCAGATGTGGTGATACTCTTTTTCAGGGAGAGGTTTTTTTTGTTTTTTGTTTTTTTAATTGGACTTTGCTTGTAGTTGTAATGTTTTATAGATTACTTTTTACTGAATTTTAAAATCATTGTAGGCATTCTTTTCATAGTAGTGGGGTGAGAAAACAAAGAATGGTGAGATGAGGGAAAAAATACAAAATCAACAAGTATACAGGAAGAAGTTTACTTCAACTTTTGAGTGAGAAATATACTGACAGGTTATATAAGAAGTTAATTTCTGTAAATCAAGGGTGTGTCTTGCTTTCAACAGCTACTCTTCCTAATTTGTGCTGATGCTGAAATATAGAGATGGCAGTATCAGAATCAGGGGATTAACTGTCTGCAAAATTCAAAATTTTGATCAAAGCATTGAAAAAAAAAAAGTTCATCATTCTGCAATAACTCTAGGGAGGTCACCACCACCACAAGTTTCCACTGTCTAAGAAGCCATTCATGAGTTTAAAGGCTCCTTCAATAACTCAGTGGGTATGAGTCTTCCTGGAGCATATGTCAAACGTGTTCTTGCTTTAATTCTGTTCCACAAATCACTGTAACAGAGATGAGTCTCTACTAAACTTGGTTTCACAGGTCCAATGCTTTGGTTTAGCTTCCAATGTGTAATTGATATCACCTTCAATTATTTTATTAGAAACATGACATACAATTGTTAGGAGTTGTTAAAGAAAGTGCTATAATATGGCACTTTCTTGGTTCAGAGGAGTTTAAATCTAATTTTAAAAAAATCTTTCTTGGAGCATAGGAAAGGACAATAGAGAGATAATTAAGCTTATAACTGTTTTTATTTTTTCAAAGTAATGTGTTCAAAAGAACTATCCTCTTTGAGAATAAAACATCAAAGGGATAGTTAACTATCATGAGGAACACATTTGTAGAAATGTTTAGTTCCCATTCATTCATAATACACTTCTCAAGTGAAAGCTAAATTAGAACATAAAATGAAAGGAAAAAATATATATTTCTAACTTACTTTTAATAACTTCACAAACTTTTATGACATTCTTTAGAATAGAATTAAGATTTTTACTTCCGATATTTATTTCTTTTGAAGTTAAACATACAAATATACTTCCTCACACACTTTCACACATTCAAGCCGACTATATCTAGCAGCGTGGTTTCTAAACAATCATGGTAAACTTAAAATCTTTTAGTAATATATAGAAATTCTGGAACAAGTTGTATCAACATTTATTCCTTCTGACATCAAAAAAGAATATTTGAGTGAATAACAGAATCTCTTTCTAATATTGATCATGGGGTAGCATCGTTAAATCAACAATATCTACGTATCCTAACTTATCACTAATTGATGATGTTTCATTAGATGTCAGTTGCATTTGTAAGGAGTAATGGTTTAAAGGAGAATGGAAATGAAATAGCAGAGGAATTATTTGAAATATAGGTAATAAGGCTGAAGAAATCATGCAATATTTACACAGAGAAGAACTTGATTATTGTCATTGTATTCTAAAGAATACCTAGAATATTTAAGAATCGCAGTTGGTTAATTAAAATTAATTATGAAAGCATTATCTTTTGAAACACTTTGTTTCAAAGGATAACAAATAAGAAAATGTGTGAAATAACCAACTGTGTGCACTCTATTTTCTGGCCTGCTAAAAAGCTAGATGTGATCAATTTCTCACCTTTGTTAGGTATTTGCTTTCATCAATGAGGTTTAATTTTCATTCCCAGGAGAACTGAAAGAAATTTTATATATACTCTTTAGAGCCGTCCTGTTAGGTTTCCTCAGAAACACTTCATCGAGTCATAGACACAATTTGCTGTGAGAACTCGAGAATCTACAACATCTCCCTTGATGTGCTGCTCTGGAATCTAAACATTCAATCCCACAGGCCTTTTGAACCACTGAAAAGTTTTCACCGCTTTTGTGTTCAACTTTTCGTATCCAGTATAGTGAAATGTGAGCCATACCCCAGATTCTGCCCTGGATAATTCAGTAATTCTTAACAGCTGACTTCAACTTAAAATACCGAATTTGAGGCACACAGAGATGCTTTTTCCTTTGGGCCATTATAAAACTCCCAGTCAATGTCATTTTTTTTTTCCAAAAAGGAAGAATAAAGGAAACTGATAATTTTGTTAGACTTGTGTTCTTATTAACATATTGACAACAGTATCGGATTTATATTTTAGTCATAAATGTTTTTAAGTATTTAGAGTTTGAAAAATTTGTCTAATAGCATCTGCATAAAGATTCCTTTCAAAATCAAGTATTCTCTGGATATGAGACTTAAAAGATGTTTATGTATGAAAAACAGTATACATTCAACTCTGCCTGACATAATGTTAAAATTAAGGCAAGTTAATATTTAGCTCTTTCTGCCATGGGGAACCAGAGTAGTGGTTATTAAGTGAAAGGAAAAGATGAATAAATTCACATCCATTGCTTTTTATTTAAGGTAAAATGTATCCAAATGAAAGCTGAAATATACCAATTATATAAATGATTATTTATTTATATACCTGTAAAGAAAAAGAAAGAGAAGGTGAGACAAATGAAAAGAGAAAAAGATTAACATTTTTATGTGTAGAAACATTTAGAAAATGAGGTATACGGAGATCAGCTTTGATAGTACCTTATAACAGTTCCATAGAAAACTCCCATTAAGTTAGATTAACTTGGTAACCCAGGTCAAAATTTGTTGCAATTTCTAAATATTGTGCTTATGTTATAAAGAGCTGAACATATTGCCTCACTGATTTTAAAGAAGATATTTAATAAATACATAAAATAGATGGTTTTCAAAAGTATTTATTAATCATTATTAACATATCTCTAGATAACTAGAGATGCTTGACAACTGTGGGGTCCCTTAGTTAAACACTCTCATGTTCCTGGTAGTTTCATTTCTATAGTAAACAAGTATTCGAGCTGTTTAACAAAAGCTAAATTTTAAGTTAACACTTTTGGAAATTGGGGAAGTTTAAAAGAATAGTATGGTAATCTTTTTCTTATTAATGCTTTTTTTTTTTTTAATAGAGTCTCATTATGTCACCCAATTTGGAATGCAGTGACACAGTTTTGGCTCACTACAGCTTCAACCTTTCAGGTTCAAGTGATCCTCCCATCTTAGCCTCCAGAGTATCTGGGCCTAGAAACATTCACCACCACAATGCCCCACAATTTTTTTTTTAATGTTTTGTAGGGATGAGGTCTCAGTATGTTGCCCAGGTTGGTCTTGAACTCCTGGCCTCAAGTGATCCTCCTGGCCGGGCTTCCCACAGTGCTGGGATTGCAGGCATGAGCCACCTTACCTAGCTCTCTTTATTCTTTAATGAATATCAGAAATAATTCAGTCAAGCTGGCTTTCTTTTTTAACATTTTCATAGAAATTAACAAAGTAAGTTAGATCTATAAGAGTGATATACCTACCTGAAGCAGTTACTTATGAATAGACACTGCCTACTACTTCAAAAACAGGAAAGTAAAACAATATTTCTCATAAAAATTCTCAAGATGAAGAAATAGAAGACACTTAAAGTTGAAAACAGCTTTAATTATTATTATAATATTTTATATTTTTCAATAAAGATAAACATAAATGTATTGAAAATATTTTAAATTTAGGAAAATAAAAATATAGATTCCTCACACTAAATTACCAACTATTGTGATTTTGGTGATTTCAACATAACTCTAGTAATTCTGTAAATATTATATCTTTTTTTTTTAATTTTTGAAAGAAAGAAAAAGAGAGGAAAGAAAGAGTAAAAGAAAAAAAAAATGTAAGAGAGAAAGAGGAAGAGAAAGAGGGAGAGAGAACAGGATTCTTGTTCTATTGCCCAGGCTAGAATGCAGTCTAAAAATGGGTATTAAAAACCCTCTTTTAGGCCAATAATTGTGCTTAACAATGGAGACAGGAAGGAATAAGAGATGAAAATAACTAACAGGCAGCCAAGCAATATTTTATTTAAACCTGTGAAATGCTATGCAATTGCTGAGGAGTGATTTACTTCCAATTATGTGGTCACTTTTAAACTAGGTGTAATGTGATACTGAGAAAAATGTATGTTTTGTGGATTTGGGGTAGAGAGTTCTGTAAATATTTGTTAAGTTTACTTGTTCCAGATCTGAGTTCAAGTCCTGGATATCCTTGTTAATTTTCTATCTCGTTGATCTGTCTAATATTGACAGTATAATGTTAAAGTCCCCCACTGTTACTGTGTGGGAGTCTAAGTCTCTTTGTAAGTCATTAAGAACCTGCCTTATGTATCTGGGTGTTCCTGTATTGGGTGCGTATATATTTAGGATCATTAGCTCTTCTTGTTGCATTTATCCTTTCACCACCATGTAATGTCCCTCTTTGTTTCTTAGGGTCTTTGTTGCTTTAAAGTCTGTTTTATCAGAGATGAAAATTGCAGCTTCTGTTTTTTTTTTCTCTCTCCATTTGGTTGGTATGTCTTCCTCTATCTCTCTATTTTGAGTCTTTGTGTATCCTTGCATGTGAGATGAGTCTAGATACAGCATACTGATGGATTTTAGCTTTTTAACCAATTTGCCTGTCTGTGTCTTTTGATTGGGGCATTAGTCCATTTAAATTTAGGATT